>OY992876.1:81130733-81205733 GCA_963921405.1 Cepaea hortensis
AGACAGCTGAAAGATGATGCTGTTGACAGCGATGTCCTGCAAAAGGATATGCGAATTAAAAAAAAAAAAAAAAACTTCACTTCGACACCGCAAGGTACAAGACGAATAAGATGAGATGAGACTCTAAGAGAGTAGAGTTGTCGCCAAGGGGCCAGGTGCAGGAACTATATTCCACACCTTGATGACGAACTTTGATGCCACACCTTGCAGGTAATTTGTCGGACTCACCTGGAGGCAGGGGCGGATTTCGTGCTCTTAGACTCGTCTGAGCCAAACTCAAAGGTCAGGTCGTTGAGCAGCTTCTGTCGCCTTCGCCTGGATCTGAACCACAGGATCGCAATGATGCAGATGAGAACAGCGGCGGCTGCACAGCCGCAGACAATGCCAAGTGTCACGGCTGCGGACAAGATCAGAAGAAGGGTATACTGTAGACGCAATTAGTTGATATGTAGGTGAGTAAGTCGGTTTTAAGCAGATAGATTGGTGATAAGTCGACATTTAGGTAAAGTAGGTAAATGATTAGGTCAACATTGAGGTAGACATATGTGATTAGGTCAACACTGAGGTAGATAGGCAGTTTAAGCCATCATTGACAGACATGTAAACGATTAGGTCAAAACTGAGGTACAAATTAGGTGATAAGGTCAACAATTAGTAGATAGGTAGATGATTAAGTATTCGTTGAGTAGACAGGTAGGCGATTAGGGCAACGGAGAGTAGACAGGTAGGCAAGTAAGTCACCATTGAATAGACAGGCAGGTAATTAAGTCAGCATTAGCCATTAGTCATTAGTCGCGGCTCCAACTTCACGGCAACGGGTCGTCTCCATTATGCTCCCTTCCTGTCCCAGTGAATATCACACAAAATGCTCCTTGCTGCTCCATGTGAAAAGTGGAACAGACAGGAGTCTCGACAAGCCAACAGCCAGCACAGGTACACTGTGCATAATGCGGCTGCCAGAACGCAAACACAAAAGTCCTCCACAAAAAATACAGTTCATCGTCGATGGAAGCGGCGGTCACTAGAAAACCAGCAGCCACACATTACTGCAAAAAAAAAAAAAAGTCCAGAGGATCGACTTCATTGCCCCGGGATTTATCCCATATGTCTCCGTCGCAGGGCGGCCCGCTGAAAGCGTCGCAGAAAGAACGAACTCCGTAGCTCCATCGACGACCCCCCAGGAGTCTTCGAGAAAACCACACTCGTGAACCTAAAATGCAATCCAGTCTATTCAGGGACAGGCTGGCAGCAATCATTCCAACCGCGGACAGATTTAAAAGCATTCCCACACGAAATTAAGAGCTCACAGAGTCGAGCCATGCACTCAACTCAAAACACTGTTGGCAAGCTACTGGAGAAAATTGTAGCACACAGACTTGCTTGTGACTTGGAACAGCTCGGCTGCTGCCTGCCCACACTTGGAGGATACAGACGTAACAAAGAGTCATGGCTGAATGCGGCGGTCTTTGCTCAAGATGTTTACGTAGGATTTCAGGTCAGAGAAGAGACATGTGCGGCCGCCATAGACTTAGAGGACGCATACAATAGAGTATCCTTCGAGCACTTGATGCAAACCCTCCTCAGTACGATGGATAGCTGCAGTTCTGCTCCAAAGGAAGGTGGTGCTAAGATGCGGGAGTTGGTCTTCTGAGCCGATAACGATATGTCCAGGATTGCCGCAGGGTTCACCACTGTCACCAGTACTATTCAACGCGTATACGGTGCCGATCACTGAACAACAGTTGGATGGGAGGGGTAGGACTGTCATTTGCTGACGACATTCTCGTGTACCGACAGGGTCGAGATAGACAGGTAGTTACCAGTGATATGCAGGGCGAACTAGATCGAATTTCCTCTTGGTGCGCTGATTCCGATGCCCTTGTCAACCCTGCAAAGGCATCGGTTACATGGTTCTCCCTAAACAACCATATTGTGAAAACAGGCATGCCGGCAGTAAGCATGGATGGGAGCCTTTTGAGTAGAACCCAGTCAATGACATATCTTGGCGTGAGGCTTGATCGAAGCCTGTCCTTCAGAGATCATGTCGATTATGTTATAATAAAAGCTCGAAAAGGTTTGTCAGCAATGAGAGTCATGGCGACTGCCAATATCGAGCAAAGACTGCTAATACTTCTCTTCCAAGGACTGGTGCTTACACGCATCGAGTATGCCCTGGCCATCCTCACTGTCAGCCCTACACAGATTGGAAGACTTGAAAAGGTACAAAACGAAGCCATGCGCATCATTTTGGGCTGCACGAAAGACACCAGCTGTGTAGCAATGAGATACCTCCTTGACTTCCCGACAATGGAACACAGGATCAAGATCTGGAGAGCTCGTGTATACTTAAAAATAAGTGCAGATGAGCAGCACCCTCTGCATGATGCTATATTCAGAGAAAAGGGTGACAGGCTAAAGAGGGGTAAATCATGGATAGGTTGGGCGGAAGATGTCGTCAGACAGGTCTGCAGTCTTACCAGAATCAACCCCGGCAAGGAATGGGTGCCGGTGCCTCCAGCTTTTAAGTGCACTTTCTCCTGCATTATCGAACTCGACAGACGGTGCAGAGAGCAGAACCCTGCCGCTGTCAATGCAGAGGTTAACGCGCTCATCTATGAACATTCAGATAGCCCCGAAGTGCTCATCTATACAGATGGATCTGTTGTAAAGCAGCAGAGAAGTGCGTGGGCATTTACAGCCCGTTCAGCGGGCTGAACCGTTAAAGAATCCAGCGGTGTCCACTCTATGACCACGAGCAGCATGACGATGGAGGTGATGGCAGTTACACAGGCTTTCATATGGCTGGAATCACAGCATTATACTAACGTGTGTGTACTAAGTGACTCAATGAGCATGATTCAGAAGGTCGAAGCTGGATCTGTACGTAGACAGTGGACTGAGTCGCTGCGGAAGTCTGTTGTCCGTAAAGTCACCTCCATCTTCGTCCCGGGATATGCGGGAGTCGATGGAAATGAACGAGCTGATAAACTGGCTGGCTCTGAACCCTCTGTAGATGGCCAGCCCATGGATCGTGCCGATGTTATTAACGTCCTCAAAGATATGGCGAGAACAGAGGACTTTGACATCAGTGAATCCACATCGCTGTCCAGGATGAAAGACTTGGGAACAAGAATCGGCACGGCCAGACGCGAGAGGTACATCGGGGAAATGAGGTGCCTCGTTAACCAACAAAGAACTGGCACTATTAGTCACCGGACGCTGATGCATATGCTAAGGGGGGGGGGAAGGATCTGAGCACCTGTGGACATGTCCGGAGTGCAATGAAGATACCCCAACTGATAACTGATAACTGAACTGATAACTGATAACTCAACTCAGTAGCAGGGCGACGGAACCATTTACTACCAGTCCTACATGAGGAAACTGCGAATGCACACCGTAACCACAAGCATAAACACCACGGAGGCCATAACCGTTCAATGCCTATTCGCCATGTTGGGAACCGGAATTAAGTCAATATTGAACAGATAAGTATGTGATAAGGTCAACATTTATTTCAGCGATAAAGTCAACATTGAGCTGATAAATTGATAATTATGTGAACCTTGAGTAGCTTGATTGGTAATCATGTGAAATTAAATATAGAAGCCACGAACAATATGTTGCACGAATTATTGCCTGACATATTTAGCTACACCGGCTCCGTGGCCGAGGAGTTAGCAGCATTCTCCACTAACTCCGAATACTCTCGTCACGTGACGCGACGAGAATTAGCAGTGGTTCGAATCGCAAAAGTGACTTATGAGAGTATGGAGCCGGTCGCTCAGAAAGTCGTGGCGTGCTGATGATCGTAATCTAGCCTAGGAATCAACATACAGCTGAAAGATGCTGGTGTTGACCGCAATATCCTGAAACAGGATGGAAACGCGGAAAAAAAAAATATTTTGCTACATCTCCTCGGGTGCATACTATAGAGTTATATATCATATGCTGTAAATAAATGAATAATAATTAAGCTAAAACAAATTAAAACAGTTAGTCACAGGAATTGTTTGAATGTGAAACATCTGTTATCCCCACGATAATTTCAAAATTACATGAACTCTACATGTTAGCACAAAACCGTCTGGGACCGTCTAATTGCTAACACCTCACTGAATTTGAGCAATCGTTTAATGTTAATTGAATACAGTATAGGAAACACCTTGTATTTGTTCACTTTATGTCACAGTTTGTGAGGTTTTGAACCGCATGAGTTGGTTAAGTGCCTATAATCAAATGGTGGATCGAGGGGAACAGAAGAAGGAGGAGGATAAGAAGAAGAAGAAGAAGAAGAAGAAGAAGAAGAAGAAGAAGAAGAAGAAGAAGGAGGAGGAGGAGGAGGAGGAGGACGACGACGACGACGAATTCAAAGTATGTAATCACCAATAGCCGGTCTCTCTGGCCGAGGGGTTACAACACTTTCTCCGTAATCCCGTTTATCACGCAGAGTCTCGTAGCGGGCGAGAGCTGGGAGCGGTTCTACCCCCGCTGGTGACTTGCGGGATAACTGAGCCGGCCGCTCAGAAAGCAATGACAAACTACTGAGCGTAATCTTGCCAAGAAATCAACAGACAGCTGAAAAATGCTGCTGTTGACAGCGATGTCCTGTAAAGGATATGCGAATTAAAAAAAAAAATCACCAATAAGTTATAGGTTTATGTTCATAGCTTTCCTCGATTGAACATCGTTAAGGTAGGTACGTATTTCTTTGTGTTATTCGGTTTTTAATTTTTTTTTTCCTGTTTTGTTTTTCTCGCTGCTTAATTGTACCAGTTACAACGTGACTTTGTGTCCACCTGGCTTGTCTTCGAAGTACTGTCGCAGCAATATCTCCAGGCCACGATGACTTATCTGTCCTTCCATGTCATACACAACAACCCAAGGGCCTCCCTGACCACATCTGCTATAACGTCGTCAGCGTCCTGGGAGAATGATAGAGAGGACAAAGGCCAGAGAAGGACATAGTATATAGGACATAAGAATACTAGGCAGGACAGGTCAACGTTGGACTGTAGTAAGGGCGACAACAGTTAGTAGCAGACAGACTGACCTGAGGTGAAGGATAGATCGAGTCCCCTTTCCTAAGACGCATTAGAGACCATGACTAGCCTGAAAGACACGGGGACCTTGAGATTGCACGTGGTCCGAGACCACGTGACGCCAGACCTAGGACGAAACCTAGGGAGACGAGACAGGACTGTAATCAGGAGAGGATGTGTCCGAGTGTTGGCTAAGAATGATCGAACTGTATTGCCAAAGGAGTGATTTGGATGAGCATTATAACTGTTTGATAGCAGCGAGAGCGTTAACCTATGATACTGCGTGTGCGCTAGTTGTGTGAGCTGAGGTGCTATGTTATGAGTGAACGAGCGCAGTGAGGGTTTATATACAGATTGTGTAAATATATTGAGATAAACCTGTGATGTACTTACTAAAAGCTTAAACATATGAATTAGAGTCACTGGACTTTGTTGTTGTTTGTCCATCAAGAATGATGATGACCATTCATTTCATCCAGTGGGGTTGAAAGTATGGAGCCGTGAGTTCTAAGATGGCTGATAAGGACTATTTTGGCTCGAAATGTTCTTTGACAATGTGACAATGTGGACTTTACTGATATATTCACGCCCTGTCACGACACGATAACAGACGTATGACGTGAGACGTTGACAATCGTGCACCAAGACCTTCCCCCAACCAACGTGTGCATAGTTATTGTATCTCTGTTTGGTCTAAGCATACTGAAAAAAATGTGGCTAGTTATTTTAACACGGAACGCGGCATATGTTTTACACAAGCTACATCTTTACGTTGCCGCTTTACAAATAAACATGCAAGCCTGTTATAACGTGATTATTGCCCTTGGGGTGGGGGTGGGGGAAAGGGGGGAGGGACTGCGGCGAATTTCTCTAGGGCAGAAGGTTTCACCAACATATCCTCTATCATCATCAGCCTCATCATCAAGTGCCTTGCTCGCTGGAGTGGGCGATCATACCTCTCCACAAATTGCGATATCAGATGGCGTGGATCAGTTCGTATGTTGAAGCCCTTCCGTGCCATGACACATGTCAAGAATCTTCTCACGCTGTCTCCCTTTGTCTCTCTTTTCTCAAATCTTTCCGGCTGTCACGAAATGTTCCAGTATTTGTCTTAGCACAACGTGGCCAAAAAACAATGGCCGCCTATTTCTGATGTTTGTGATAAATTGTCTATGTGACTCAGCTTCCCTCAAAATATCCAGATTGCTCATTTTTGGCTGTACAATTACGTTTTTTTTTTAGTATTCTTCTATAAAATCACATCCCCAAGACCTCCGAGGATTATTTTTCACCTGTTTACTAATTGTCCAGGATTAGCAGCCGTATGTTAAAACTGGTTCTATGTAACATGCAAGAACTCTCTTTCTAACTTTCAAGGACAATTGCACAAAACGCTCTTCATTTGATAGAATGCAATGTTTGCTTGTTCTATTCTGTTCTCATCTCAGTGACGCACCTTGAGATAAAGAACAGTATAGGACACAACTTGTTACACAGTAGCCCTGGGGACCTGCACCGATATCCTCTAGGTCCGACAGATTCACCAACACAACCTCCATGTGTGTCAAAGTTTAGCTTGCCATGACAGCGCTATATTTAACACTTTCGTCGGTTCCTGTACATTTATCAAATGCACCTGCCGTCTGACAACGCTCCTGGCGATATGTCATCCATTTATAGCTCTGCTTACTAGGCAACGGACACGTTTCTTTCACTTGATGCACACAAGGCGGGACGTTGGCGAAGCACAATTTGTGAGAGGAAAGGGGGGGGGGGGAGGAAGGGGAGGAGGGAAGACGGGATCCTCGGCTTTGTTTTAGTGTTGTCATTGGCGTATAATTTTGTGTGTGATAAAATGTGTTTGATATCTTGGCCGGCGATATTTGAGTGGGAATGTTATTTGTTATTTTTGAATCTACTGCTTTTTACTTTTGGGTAAAGTGTGGCCCGGGGGGGGGGGGGGGAATGGTGTGAAATTACTTGTTAAAATGCATTATGATAAATAGACATTAACTCATCGGGCAAGTTCATAGGTCCTCAGTCTCCATCAGTAAATGATGCAAGAAGCAGATGCTGATTGTTCCAGTGTTATTTCACATTATTGGTTATTAAACAGGAGTTGTAATAACCACTCACAATGTAAATGAGAAGCTGGTTGAATGGACAAACCCACTGAGATATCCGCCAGCGTTTCCACCCAAATCTTCACCAGCTGTCTAATAAATACGAAACACTGATAATATAAAACACACACACGAACGAACGACCTCTGTCCCAGAAATATGTTACGTGACCCCACTCTGTCCCAGAAATATGTTACGTGAACCCACCCTGTCCCACAAATAGGTTACGTGATCCCACTCTGTAACATAAATATGTTTTATGAATCCTCTCTGTCTCAGAAATAGGTTACGTGACCGCACTCTGTAACAGAAATATTACGTGAATCCAGTCTGTAAAATTAATATGTTACGTGAATCCAGTCTTTAACAGAAATATGTTACGTGAATGTAGTCTTTAGCAGAAATATGTTACGTTACACCTCTCTGTAACAGAAATATGTTACGTTCCATGTCTCTGTAACAGAAATATTACGTGAATCCAGTCTGTAACAGAAATATGTTACG
Organism: Cepaea hortensis; assembly: GCA_963921405.1. NCBI lineage: Eukaryota > Metazoa > Mollusca > Gastropoda > Stylommatophora > Helicidae > Cepaea > Cepaea hortensis. The sequence goes on from OY992876.1 coordinate 81,138,403, forward strand.
TGAATCCAGTCTGCAACAGAAATATGTTACGTGAATCCAGTCTAAACAGAAATATGCTACGTGAATCCAGTCTGTATCAGAAATATGTTACTTGAATCCAGTCTGTCTCAGAAATAGGTTACATGAATCCAGTCTGTAACATAAATATGTTATTTGATTGCAGTCTGTAACAAAAATATGTTACGTGAATCCATTCTGTAACAGAAATATGTTTCGTGACCCCACTCCGTAACATATATATGTTACGTGAACACACTCCGTAACAGAAATATATAACGTGAACCCACTCCGTAACAGAAATATGTTACGTGAATCCACTCCGTAACAGAAATATTTTACGTGAACCCACTCCGTAACAGAAATATGTTACGTGACCTACTCTATAACATAAATATGCTACGTGAATCCAGTCTGTAACAGAAATATGTTACCTAAACCCAGTGTGTAACAGAAATATGTTACGTGAATCCAATCTGTAAAAGAAATATGCTACGCGAATCCAGTCTTTAACATAAATTTTGTAGCTATTTATGATCTCTTGGCACGTTTTACGTTCAGTAGTTTGCCGTTGCTTTCTGACCGACCGGTACCCATACAATGTAATAAGAAACCTAACGTAAGGCGGTCTGCTGCCAAATCGCCTGCAGCTGTGTTTCGAACGCGGTATGCGAGATGACGAACTGCTTCCGTAAGTCCTCGGCCACGGAGCCGGTGCATATGTTACATGTCTAGGTTACACAGTGGCAACTAATTACAGATAGCGTACGTACACAGACTGACAGGCAGACAGACGTGTTAAACATGACATAACTTACAACTTTACTCCAAGCAAATGAAAGAGTACAATTTAGCGAAAAGTTTAGTGTAGTTTAGTTTAGTCGACGGATCAACATCACGGCACACGGGTGTAACCCATAAGTGCTCCGTTCTACTAACTCAAGGATGAGTCCGGAGAATCTCAGCTCAGTGCACGAACTCCGAAGCACCGGCGAGGATCCTGAAATACTTTGGTTAGATTAACTCGAAATTTTGCCTGGGCCGCGCCGGAAGTCCACTAGAAGTCCACGTAAAATAAAATCCCGGTCCTCACCGGGGGTTGAGGGCCCGAGACCTCCAGCCTTCGAGGCGGACACCATACCTCGAGACCACTCAGCCCCCCAAACGTTTTAGTGAAAAGAAAGTAAACAAGAACATGCAGCAACAAAGCTCCTCCCAACTGCACTGAAGAATCAAACACATACGTACAGAGGGTCCTCAAGTGCCGGTCCGTGGAGCCGATTATGTGCCTAGCCATGAGAAAGAACCGTGACTTCAAATTGACACTCATACTTTCAATTGAAAATGTACCCAAGTTCAGCAAATATGACGCGGGCCGATTCATTTGTAGCTTCGTGGGGCAGTTTGACATGTCATGACCTCCAGGGTCAGAGGAAATGCATATGTCATACATACATGTCATCAGGGTCTATTTTTAGTTTAAATTGCCCTGGTGTGGGGTTGTTGCGTTAAAAAAAATGTTGCATGTTCTTTGCAGAACGCTGCGATCAACCCCAGCTTGAATGTCTAGGCAAGTTTACGTTCAGTAGTTTGCCACAGAATTCGAAGTGATCGAAAGGATAAGAGTCTGGCTCTAAAATTTCCGCTGATCTGATGGTGAAGTAAACGAGCGAGTACAAGCAAACAAACAAACAAACAAACAAACAAACAAACAAACACAATGGGGAAGCTATGGTCAGGGCGGCATAGGATAGCTAATAACAGAACGGCTTGGAGTGAGTGGGTTTGAAGCCACTGTACCAATGGGGGGACACAGCATGAAAGAAGAACTCGATGCCAATGATATGCACTTGTTGTAATGTGTCACGTTGACGATGACAATGATATACACGTGTTGTAATGTGTCACATTGACGATGACAATGATATACACTTGTTGTAGTGTGTCACATTGACAATGACAATGATATACACGTGTTGTAATGTGTCACATTGACGATGACAACGATATACACGTGTTGTAATGTGTCACATTGACGATGCCAATGATATACACGTGTTGTAATGTGTCACATTGACGATGACAACGATATACACTTGTTGTAATGTGTCACGTTGACGATGACAATGATATACACGTGTTGTAATGTGTCACATTGACGATGACAATGATATACACTTGTTGTAGTGTGTCACATTGACAATGACAATGATATACACGTGTTGTAATGTGTCACATTGACGATGACAACGATATACACGTGTTGTAATGTGTCACATTGACGATGCCAATGATATACACGTGTTGTAATGTGTCACATTGACGATGACAACGATATACACGTGTTGTAATGTGTCACATTGACGATGACAATGATATACACGTGTTGTAATGTGTCACATTGACGATGACAATGATATACACGTGTTGTAATGTGTCACGTTGGCGATGACAATGATATACATGTGTTGTAGTGTGTCACGTTGCTCGTGTTGTCCGGTTCCAGGTGAAGATTGCAGTAGACACGTCATGCTGTTTGATTGCTCGAATGTCGAGTTACCCCAATCAAGGTAACGTCTAGTTTCTGTCCACCATGTTAACTACAATAACAACCCGATCACAAAAGTGTAAGGCGAGCAGGTGTGGTAGATTACAGGTGGGCAATAAGTTACATGTGTCTGATAACTAGTCCATTGATATGTGTGTGTGTTTGTGTCGTGAGCTAACACTTCAACAGGTGTGTGTTGTGGAATGTGGCCTGCCTTAACTTTCAGAGTTAAGTCGAAACACTAATCTGTTCTTTTGGTTGGCGTCCATAGAAGCAGGAGAAAATAATGTAGATTCATCTCATCTAATCTTATTCCTCTTTACTTTACGGTGTCGGAGTGGAGTATAAACAGCAGGAGAGTGCCCACTTATGGGCTTCATGTATCGAGATTCCCATGGACTCTACTATTCCCTATGTTCATTGTTTACATGGTCGGTCTCTTCTTCAGCTTCCATTTGGTCTGTACGCCATTGCTTGTTGTGGTATACTGTTAGTTGGCCAAACCATTTGACTAGCTGCCTTCTAATAAAATCTAGCTCTGCTATAACCCCCACTTTAGTCCTTATTTCTTCATTTCTGATTGTCTCTGTTCTTGAATATTTTTCTCAGGTATCTCATTTCTGTTGTGATATTTCTGTTCTCTTTTTCTCACATTGTCCAGGTTTGGTATTGGTAATAGAGATTATAGGACACAAATCAATACTTGTATAATCTCTACTACTTTGGTCTGCTTGTATGAGCGTCAGTAAATAGCCGTGCATGTGTTTGTGAGCTTATTTCTCTCACTGGCCTAGTTAGTTACCAAACGTTGGAGTCACTCACGCCGGAATCAGTCATTCATGAGTGGCTGGTCCTTTGCAGAACATTGCAATCAAGGCCATGTTGATTTTCTAGACAGATTTACGGTTAGTAGTTTGCCATCGCTAAAGTCCAACTGACATGTGGACGGAAGAAACCCTCTACCTCGCCGCCAGGAAGTACCTCTTGACCATGGTTACCTCTTACTCTGGTAGCCTGATCCGGGCAGTTGAGGCCGGATCAGAGGGCTAGCACCCGGCATGGTTCGGACGAGGCACTACAGACGATGGCACGGCTCTACATGAGCGGGTGTGTTGGTCTGACTGTTAGGATCTTGCGCGGACAATGGCAGAAGTGCGGAGGGTCGAGCGTTCGATTCCTGGCTCGCCGCTTGCTACCGGGGGGGGGGGGGGAGGGGGGACGCTGACCACCTATTCAGCCTTAAAAATGTGGTAGTCCTTGACCTCAGAACACCCACAGCAGGTTTGTGTGACGGAACTTGTTTGTTGTTGTTTTCTCGGGGTTCACATTTAATACCGCAAATTCGACTTGCTACCAGGACTCGCTGGCGTGTGGGCAATGAAAGAGTGGGTAGTCTAACTGCCATAACACTTTATCAGAGAGTTATTAAATGAGTGGAGCCGATACACGTACTCCCTTAGAGAGGCTAACCAACACAAGTACAAGGTTACCGTTAACAGTGAGGATACACGTGTAAGGCAGAAGATCTGAGTCACCAGATGGGAATCTGCATACCAAGGTTTGTGTGCTATGTGATTCATTGAGCATGACCCGAAAGGTTGAGAAAGTTTCTGTAGAGAGACAAAGGACTGAATCGCTCCTGAGGTTTGTTGCACGTAGAGACATCTTCATCTTCCTTCCGGGACACGCGGGAGTTGAAGGAAATGAACGAGCTGATAAACTTGCTGGCTGTGCATCCACTACAGCTTGGCCAGACCTTGGATCGTGCCGATGTTATTAATGTCCTTAGAGAGATGTGAAGAGTGGAGGACTTTGACGCCAGTGAATTCACTTCGTTGTCCAGATTACGAGACTTGGAAGTTAGAAGTGGCACGGCCAGATACGAGAGACACATCGGGTAACTGAGGGGACTCGTCAACCAAAACAGAAATGGAACTATTAGTTGCCGGACGCTGATGCATATGATGGGGGAAAGGGGTATCTGAGCACCCATGGACATGTCCGAAGTGCAAGTATGATAGCTCAACGGATAACTAACTAACATCAAACGACAGAGGAGGCTGGGCAGTCAACACTAAACAGGTGCTAGTCGTTATGTGTCGGTGGAAGTCAGCGCACCTATCCGGAATGCAGTGATAGGCAGCCACACTGACTTAAACAGTCTTGAGGGACCTGGGAAACGATCTTGTGGGATGTCCAGTTCCGCTATAAACTGATCTATGATGCTGTATGCACCTATATCATTAGGCCGCGACATTATCGCTTGAGCCAATATCACGACAAGATGTCCCAGCCTCGAAGGTGATTGGAAAACATGACAACCAGGCCAGCCTGCAGGCGTCCTACCAACTGTACAACCCATGCTACCCAACCCGAGCAACCTACCACATGACCCGTGTTACCTACTGTACAACCCGTGCTACCTACCGGACAACCCGTGCTACCTACAGCACAACCCGTGCAACCTACCACACAACCCTTGCTACATACCACACAACCCTTGCTACATACCGCACAACCCGTGCTGCCTACCGCACAGCCCATGCTACCTGCAGCACAATCCATGCTACCTGTAGCATTACCCGTGCTACCCACAGCACAACCCACTGCACAACCGCTACTATTCATTACGATGATGGCCTACAGCTTTATGATGATCGACCCATGAACGCCAGTTATTGTGTAGCCGTGTAAACATATGAACACTTGGTGGGCCGTGCGATCAGACAGATGGCTTCCGTTGCCCACTAAACAGCGAAGTAACGGAACCGTCTACACGCCATGTGGCCATTTGGCTATATGCTGGTACCTCATAATTTTACAGAACAATGGACACTCGATGGGATGTTGTTGTTGTTGTTGTAGTGGCTGTTGCTGTTGTTGTCTTCTACTTATGCTGCTAGGCGTCTTGGGGGAGGGGTAATTGCAGTTCCAGCGCTTGTGACTAGCGCCTTTCCTCCAATTTCCTCCATAATTCATGAGCTGTATTTTTCTAGGATATTTGAACTTCCCTGCTGCTTTGCTAGACCTGTCATAGGTTCTTGACCTACTTATCCCTTGTATACAATTGCTACAACCACCATGTCACACCCACGGGAAGACTCCTCGATGGCTGATGTGGTTAATATTACAACCACCATGTCACACTCACGGGGAGACTCCTCGATGGCTGATGTGGTTAATATTACACCTGGCGTCTTTGCTTCCCAGAGCATTCCCTGGTACCCATTGCATTGTATGGTACCCATGATAGGTTGCCTGGGAGCCATCGTCAATTTTTAAAACAATTCACCACTACGGGGATTCGAACGATAACCCCTAGTCTGGCAGCCGAGATTCCTACAATACATACCATAATACCAAGCAGTACCTGTTTATTTTGAAAATGCTACGAATCATTATCAGCACGTGGCGTGCCTATGACCAGTTACGTTTAGCCATCTCACGCGATCACCTTGGTCTTTAATCAGATCTGTGTTCTGGTCCCGGTCATGGCAGGTGTCCAAGCCCACCAGATATTTATCTCTCTGCCTTCTCCTTGCTCGTTTCTCGTCCATTTTGCCAGTTACCACTTAGTTTTCAAACGTATGTCTCCTTATAATGTTCCCCAAAGGATCTTGACTGTCTACGTCTAAATTCTCTACTACATTTGCCGTTTTCATTTTTTGTTGGTAGACTTTCTCATTCGTTTTTCTGTCCGTCCATGGTATTCTTTGCATTTATCATACGACACATATTGCCAGTCAACCATTTCCATAATTAGAGCTTGTAATGCGAACTACTTGAAGTAGCGTACAGTAGAAACCTAGCCCCTTGTCTGAGGCGTCAGCTGCACGTTTCCTGAAACCTGCCAGTCTGATGTATTCCTGGTCTAATCTGTGCAGTGACAGATCGACCTGTCACCAGTCCACACTCCACCTTCCTCCCTACCTACCTGTTTCCTTCTTACATTCTAATATCTGGTTAATCTCATACACTTAACTGTTTTCGTATTCACCTCGTTGCTGATCTCCCAGGTCTGTGTTTAAGTCATGTTTTCAAAACGGTTTCTTCTAGCGTGCTGTGTGCTTGTAAATGACTCGTAGCACGCTGAGAAAGGTGAAGACAGACATCCTTGGTGAAGAGTGGCGGGCTTCAATTACACACTAATCAAAGATAGGTATCATCTCTTGGTTCTTTCCGACCAGGACATGCTGGTGTGTTGGGAAACAAGAGACCAGACAACATGGCTGAACCTGAATTTCTGGGTGGGATACTGGTGCATGATAAGACAGGTGTGGACAGGATAATTTGGGATCATATGTATAGTGTGGGAGAATAAATGCGTATCATGACCTGGAGAAAATGGTGCTGCAGGGAGTGACTAGAGGATCTGGCCGACACTCAGGACTTCAAGGAATGGCCAGACGGACACATATTAAGACTGCTACTGCTACCATTAGTACTGGGACTCTTAGTTGGCTGTTGAAGATGACGGGAGTACGTGCGGGAATGTTCCGAGTGCTGTGATGTCGGTTCTTGGTTCAACTCTACTCACCTCAACTCAACTCAACTCAACTCAACTTAGCTCAACGGGTAATGAGACTAGCCGCCTAGGCATTATAAATCAGGTATGAAGTCTCAAAGATGGAATACGATGGGGATCTTTTGGAACACTAAGTGTAGAAGTGAAAAGTGGGTCGGATAATCGAAGATGAGTTTGATGTGGATCTTTTGGAACACTAAGTGTAGAAGTGAAATGTGGGTCGGATAATTGAAGATGAGTTTGATGTGGATCTTTTGGAACACTAAGTGTAGAAGTGAAAAGTGGGTTGGACAATTAAAGATGGTATTGATGTGGATCTTTTGGAACACTAAGTGTAGAGACGAAAAGTGGGTTGGACAATCAAAGATGGGTTTGATATGGATCTGTTGGGACACTAAGTGTAGAAGGGAAAATTGGGTCGGAAATCAAAGATGGGTTTAGTGCAGATCTTTTGGAACACTAATTGTAGAGATGAAAAATGGGGCGGACAGTCAAAGATGGGTTTGATGTGGATCTTTTGGGACACTAAGTGTAGAAGGGAAAAGTGGGTCGGAAATAAAAGATGTGTTTGGTACGGATCTTTTGGAACACTATGTGTACAGAAGTGATAAGTGGGTCAGACATTCAAAATTGATTTGTTGGGGATCTGATGAAGTAGTAGATGTGGAAGTAGGAGTGTGAAGGTGGAGACAAATTCTGACTCAGTGGCACAATTAGTGTGTGTATGTGTGTGTGTGTGTGTGTATGTGTATGTGCATGAATGTGTGTGTGTATATGTGTGCATGAATGTGTGGGTGTGTATGTGTGTGTATGTGTGTGTGTATGTGTGTGTATGTGTGAATATGTGTATGTGTGTATGTATGTGTGTGTGTGTGTGTGTGGGGGGGGGGGAGGTGTATGGTGTCTGTGTGTTCGAATCTCTGTGGAAGTGTGTATGTATATGGTTCGATGTGTATGTACGTGTGTGTGTGTTTGTGTGTGTTTTGCTAAGTGACAGCGGATATTGTTGAATAGCTGTTTGGATGCAGTAAACTAATGAAAACATCACTAACCAATAGTAACTAACCAGTAGTAGTAGTAGTAGTAGTAGTAGTAGTAGTAGTAGTAGTAGTAGTAGTAGTAGTAGTAGTAGTAGTAGTAGTAGTAGTAGTAGTAGTAGTAGTAGTAGTAGTAGTAGTAGTAGTGATTCAACGGGCAAGACGGCGTTTACCTGCAAAGCGTTGTGGAACGTAATGAGCACGACAAGGCACGTAGAGCGCCCTAGTCATCCACTGCACCTTTATTCGTCTCCAGTCGTCTTGACTTGTCCTGCCACTGGACTCAGATGGACTAAGGCGAGAGAGTGAGATCGACGAATTGCGCAACTCTTACTCACTTTAATCCAATTCATCGCGCAAGTCATTCTTCATGCAACGTCATATATCACCTTCAAGCCCTGTGGCGATTGGCGAGCGGCGAAGCGGCAGGCGTGGATACGCTGGCAGCCGTAGTCGCAGACCTGCACACAGACGGCTCAGGCCATATGGTCGTCTTCTACCGACAGGAGCAGCAGTGGGATTCGGCAGCCCCCTGAGCGACTTAGCAACCCTCTATAGGAACACACTGCTCACCTCCATAGCATGAGGAAGGGGCTAGAAAAGGTGCCCTAAACATTGTCTGCTCCATCACTACCTAACCAGCTAGCCGCGGTTAGTGGGTACCCTTAACTGCGGTCGACATACAAACAAAGATAAAACAAGCAAAGCTAAAAGAGTAAACCATATTCCCTTAACAATTGGAACATGGAATGTACGCACCCTACTTGACAGAGACGGCGCGTCGGGTCCAGAGAGACGAACAGCACTGATTGGGAGAGAGCTGGGCAGGTACAACATCGACATTGCAGCCTTGAGCGAGACACGACTTGCAGAAGAAGGCCAAATCTGTGAAATAGGTGCCGGCTACACATTTGTCTGGAGTGGAAGGAAAAGCGAGGAAAGACGCCAATCCGGTGTGGGATTTGCCATTAAGTCGGCCCTGGTCGGCAAATTAGCTGGATTTCCAAAGGCTATAAACGACAGGCTCATGACCATGAAGTTGCCCCTGCTGAATGGAAGGAAGCATGCAACCATTGTGAGTGTCTACGCACCAACTATGACCAACGAAGATGATGTCAAGAACAAGTTCTATGAGGACCATCACAATGTATTAACATCTGTTCCCAAAGGATACAAGCTTATACTCCTTGGGGATTTCAATGCTAGAGTAGGCACGGACACCACCTCTTGGAGTGGCATTATTGGAAAGCATGGAGTCGGAAATTGTAACAGCAATGGACTCCGCCTCCTTCAGACATGTGCCGAACATGATCTCCTGATTACGAACACAATTTTCCGTCTCCCCATGAGAAATAGGACATCGTGGATGCACCCTCGCTCGAAACACTGGCACCTCATTGACTATGTCATCGTCAGGAGGAGTGACAGACAAGACGTTCGAGTGATAAAATCCATGTGTGGTGCCGAATGTTGGACAGACCATCGTCTCATTGTCTCGAAAATAAACATTCACATCAGGTCACCACGGCGTCCTCAAGGGGCAAAAATGCAAAACAAAAGCTAAATGTCACCCGCCTAAACAGCAAGAAAATGCAGTAGTCGTTTGAAAATATGCTGGAAGACCACCTCAAGCCCAATGCTGCAGCTAAACAGGATACAGAAACAGAATGGAGAGCCCTAAAGGACATAATTTACAACACTGCTATGGAAATCCTTGGCCCAGTCCCCCGAAAGCATAAAGACTGGTTTGATGAAAATTCCGATGACATCAACCAATTGCTGGCCGAGAAACTTCTTCTCCTCAAGGCACATTTGAATGACCCAAAGCCAACATAAAAAAAAAGATGCTTTCAAGAACATTCAGAGAGTAGTGCAGCAGAAACTTCGACACATGCGGGACTCCTGGCTGAGCAGCAAAGCTGATGAAATTCAGGGCTTTGCTGACAGACATGATATGAAAAATTCTACGACTCACTAAAAGCGGTCTATGGTCCTACATCACCAGGCATAGTTCCCCTCCTCAGTGCAGATGGGGGAACATTGGTCACCGATAAGAAAGAAATCCTTCAACGCTGGGCAGAGCATTTCAGCAAAATCTTAAATGCAACTTCCTTCTTCGATGATGAAACCATCAACTGCCTTCCTCAAGTTCCCACCAATGAGACACTTGATGACCTGCCAACCATAGTGGAAGTAAACAAAGCCATCCAGCAACTCTCCAGTGGCATGGCACCTGGTCCTGACTCCATCCCAGCAGAGATATACAAGGTAGGTGGGCCGGTCCTAACAGAGCAGCTTCACCAAGTCTTTACAAACATATGGGTGAACGAGACCATGCCACAAGATTTTAAGGACGCGTCAATAGTCCATCTTTACAAACGTAAAGGAAACCGCCAATCCTGTGACAACCACCGAGGCATCTCCTTGCTTTCAATTGCAGGGAAGATACTCGCCAGAATTCTTCTCAATCGCCTCACAGCCCATCTCGATCAAGGTCTTCTTCCTGAGAGTCAATGTGACTTCAGAAAAGAACGTGGAACTGTTGACATGATTTTCGCTGCAAGGCAGCTGCAAGAGAAATGTCAGGAACAGAACTGCGAAATGTTCTCCACTTTCATTGACCTTACCAAGGCTTTTGATACAGTCAGCAGAGAAGGACTGTGGAAGATTATGGCAAAATATGTCTGTCCACGAAAGTTTGTCCAAATAGTGCGGCTATTTCATGACGGCATGCAGGAAAGAGTACAGGAAAATAGTGAACTGTCTGAACCCTTTCCTGTCACCAATGGAGTGAAGCAAGGATGTGTTCTGGCACCAACACTGTTCAGCCTCATGTTTTCAGCCATGTTGATGAATGCCTTCGAGAACGACAACATTGGAATAGACATCAACTACCGTATGGATGGATAGTTATTCAATCTCAGAAGGCTGAAAGCTAAAACCAAAATTAACAGCGACACCGTCAGAGAGCTCCTGTTTGCTGATGATTGCGCTCTATACGCCAACTCAGAGGCGGACATGCAACATAATGTTTCAGCTGTCTCACATGCCTGTGCCAACTTTGGGCTCAATATCAACTTGGAGAAGACTGTAGTTATGTACCAGCCAGCTCCAGGGAATAATCACACTGTGCCGAATATCAAAGTGAATGATCATAGACTAAGTGTTGTGGACAAATTCACCTATCTTGGCAGCACTGTGTCACAAGTTGCCACAATTGATGACGAAGTGAATCTCCAAGAATCTCCAAGGCCAGTGCGGCCTTTGGCAGACTGTACAAGAATGTATGGGACAGAACTGGAATAAGCCTGCAAACAAAGCTAAAAGTCTACAAAGCAGTTGTATTATCCACGCTGCGGGATTTGCTGAGGAGGGGATCCGAGCACTTATGGACTGAATGGTTCGATGTGCAATGAGGATGATCTGTCGACTAACTAACTAACTAACTAACTAACTAACACTGCTATATGCTTGTGAAACCTGGACTGTTTATCAGCGACACGCTAGGAAATTAAACCACTTCCGCACAGTCTGCCTAAGGAAGCTACTGAAGATTAAATGGCAAGACAAGATTCCAGACACTGAAGTCCTAGAAAGAGCATCCATGCCCAGTATCCACGGTATACTGATGAAGAATCAGATTCGTTGGTCTGGTCACTTGACTCGCATGCCAGATCACAGGCTCCCTAAACGAATTTTTTACAGCGAACTGCGTTGTTGTAAACGCGCCCAAGGTGGCCAGAGGAAACGCTTTATAGACACTCTGAAAATTTCACTAAATGCTTTTGGAATTCATCATGGCACCTGGGAGGCCTCAGCCAGAGACCGAAATTCGTGGCGTGCATCATTACGCAAAGGTGCAGTCATATGCGAGGCAACCAGGACTGCAAGAGCTGTGAAGAAAAGGCAGGACAGAAAAACCACTGCAGGAAATCCTCCTCCAGAGACGTCAAGCATTCTTTGCCCACAATGTCAAAGAACATTTCGAGCCAAAATAGGCCTTATCAGCCATCTTAGAACCCACGGCTCCATACCTTCAACCCCAATGGATGAAATGAATGGTCATCATCATTCTTGATGGACAAACAACAACAACAACAGTAGTAGTAGTAGTAGTAGTAGTAGTAGTAGTAGTAGTAGTAGTAGTGGTAGTAGTAGTAGTAGTAGTAGTAGTAGTAGTAGTAGTAGTAGTAGTAGTAGTAGTAGTAGTAGTAGTAGTAGTAGCAGTTGTTGTTGTTGTTGTTGTTGTTGTTGTTGATGTAATAGACTGGTTGCCGGTGTACTAATCGTTTACATTTTAGTCCAACCGACCTGTGTAGGTTTAACACGCGGCCTCGGCATCAGCAACCTGATGTTTAAGAACGAGCGTTCTTATCTATTCAGCCATGCTGACCTCCTATATCTGGAATGAATTGTAAACTTCTGAAACTAGATGATGATGTTGATATTTAGAGATGTTGGTATAGTATAGCAGACAATGAACAGGACCTGCAACATTTAATAGATGCGGTTGTTACACACAGTGAGCAACGAGGATTAGAATTAAATTGTAAAAAGACACAGATTATGGTCGTCACTAGAAGAATGAAATACCACAATGTAATATACAAGTAAATGGGAATATTCTTCAACAAGTGAATAGGTAAAATTATCTCGGAACAGTAATAACATCTGATGGGAGATGCCTTGAAGAGATTAGAACAAGAATCGCCATGTCTAAGGTAGCCTTTAGCAAGATGAAAAACATACTGACCAATAAAAAGATGTCAATTGAAACGAGAAAAAGAGTGTTGAGGTGCTACATAGAACCTGTACTTTTATATGGATGTGAAGCTTGGACAGTGAGCAGTCAAGCTGAAAAACATCTGATGGCTGTAGAAATGTGGTTTCTGAGGAGAATGCAAAGAATACTATGGACAGCCAGAAAGACCAATGAACAGGTCCTTCAAGAAACAAACGAAGATCGTAAACTGATTAGAGATATTAGACGCAGACAGTCAAAATTTTTTGGGCATGTTATGAGAAGAAATGGATTGGAGAACTTGGTGACAACTGGCAAGATCGAAGGGAACAGACCAAGAGGATGACCTAGAAGCAAATACCTGGATGGCTTGGCCACATGGCATGGTCGAGACAGGAACACGGAACTGATCCACGACTCTGGTGATCGAGTGAGATGGCAAAACATGACCGCCCACGCTTACCGGCATGACACATGATGGATGGATGGATGGATGGTATAGTGATGTCGGTATAATGATGTTGGTATAGTGATGTTGGTATAGTGATGTTGGTATAGTGATGTTGGTATAGTGATGTTGGTATAGTGATGTTGGTATAGTGATGGTGGTATAGTGATGGTGGTATAGTGATGTTGGTATAGTGATGGTGGTATAGTGATGTTGGTATAGTGATGGTGGTATAGTGATGTTGGTATAGTGATGTTGGTATAGTGATGGTGGTATAGTGATGTTGGTATAGTGATGTTGGTATAATGATGTTGGTATAGTGATGTTGGTATAGTTATGGTGGTATAGTGATGGTGGTATAGTGATGTTATCTTTCGTTAAATCCGAAATACGTTAAATAAAGAATGTACTACACACGAATAAATACTAAATAAATCAATCAGATATTGATCAACAAACACAGATACAGCATATGTGCAGAAGTGGGCACGTTGTCAAGCTCATAACAAGGCGAGAAATGCGAAGAATGTGTTGATAACAGTCATATCACTGTAACTAATGTTACACACGCATACATCCGCTCACAGAGGGAGACTAATACCCAAACGCTGATGCAATAGAGTGGCAGTAGAACGCTGTCTTACAACATAATGACTTGGTTTGTGTTCCTTTCTTTGATTTGGGTTTCTTGCTTTGATTTATTTTCGTTGATTTGGTTTGATAGCTTGCTTTGGTTTGAGTTCGTTGTTTCAGTTTGTGTTCGGAGCTTTGGTTTGAGTTTGTTGCTTCAGTTTGTGTTTGGCGCTTTGGTTTGTGTTCGTTGCTTTAGCTTGATTTCGTTGCTTTGGTTTGTGTTCGCTGCTTTGCTTTGTGTTTGCTTCTTTGGTTTGTGATATCTGCATTTGTTTGTGTTCGCTGCTTTGGTTTGTGTTCGTTGCTTTGGTTTGGTTTCGTTGCTTTGGCATGAAAACGATGCCTTTCATTGATCATGGATATCTCCGTTAAGTGTTCCAGTCTAAATGTATGTCTAGAATAGTCACACAGGCTGTAATGTCACTGTCAGGCTGTACATCATCTCATCTCATCATGTTCCTCTTGTATCTTGCGGTGTCGAGATGAAGTACAAACAGTGGGAGAGTGCCCGCTTATGGGTTTCATGTATATCTCGTATTGCCGGGTCTAAATCCATTTGGGTCAGTCCGTTTATACTACTGTACTTAGTTTTTCTACGGGCAGTATGAAGATTTCCTGCCGGCTTGCTAGGCCAGTCGCAGGTTTAGGACAAAAATCTGACCATAGGGAGTCCGTCACCCATGGCGAGCCATAGCCCCGTTAGCCCATGACCTCGCGGTCATGGTTTCCCAGTCTGCACCGCGTGGAGGTGAGAGTTAACTTGTGTGGTCTGCAGGTCATCGGCAGGATACTAGTTTTAACTTTTCACACCTCCTGGGAGAGGCTAGCCGATCCTAACCCTGCTGGCTTCAGGGCAGTGGAGTGTCGTCCGGCTCTTTACCATTTAAGACTGTCGAGGGATTTGCAACGTGCTTAATGTGCGGTTGAGTCACCTGAGTTTTTCGCCTGTTCCGAAAAGGTAAGGCGTTGGATCCACTACCCCAGGATCAAAAGGGGTGAGGGTCGAATTGCCTTTCGTTTCTTTATTGTTATTAAAGTACAAATAGTAAATAGAGAGAGACGAACCGCCAACAACATTGCCATCATCATCTTCATCACCAAGATCATCATCATCTTCATCAAGATGAAAATAAGCATCATCATTATCTTCCTCATCAACATAATCACCAACATCAGCATCATTATATTCATCAACACCATCACCACCACCATCATCATCATCTTCATCAACATAATCACCAATATCAACACCATTATATTCATCAACATCATTGTATGCATCACCATCATCATCAGCTTGATCAAATGTTCGGCCCGTAAGCCAGGTGGGGAAGCTAAGAGGCACGACGTGCGTCACTAACTAGACCAAACCTGGTTCCTGTCACAGCCTGGGCAGGTCAGTAAATGACCTTTTCATACACTTGATGATAGTGAGTATGTGGTGTTGGCCTGGTGTTTGTATAGCCAGTCGGCACTGGAGGGTTGATATAGTCGATATCACACGGGTAGCCTTTCCTTCCCAACAATGTCCAGGTACGCATCTTAGTCAGGCTCCACCTGGGAGGTTGTTGTGTCTGTTGTCTGGTTTGTCAATCAAGAAAGTTGATGTCCTTCCATTTCATCCAGTGGGGTTGAAAGTGTGGAGCCGTGAGTTCTAAGATGGCTGGTAAGGCCTATTTTGGCTCGAAATGTTCTTTGGCAATGTGGGCTTGACGTTTCAGGAGGGGGATCTCCTGCAGTGGTTTTTCTGTCCAGTCTTTTCGTCACAGCTCTTGCAGTCCTGGTTGCTTCACACGTGAAGGGAGGCTAGATGGAGTTTAACAATCCGCCATGATGTCAGTTCAAATCCAATCCCCTCGGCTCGACAAGCTAAACAGCTAGGCATTGGAACACCGCTTTTTAACAAACTAAGAACGTAAGTGGTTGGTGAACTTTCCTTATGACGTAGCATATCGGACACTTGGTCTAATAATATAAAGGCGAAAAGCTAGGAGTTGCCTTGTGCAACCCTGCGCTTGTGAAAACTCCGTTAGCAGTTGAAGAAGAACACTATCCGGCCGGGCAAACTGTTGTCTGCACTAAACAATGCTGCATGTCTCTGCAGGACTGGCCATCAACCCCAGGTTGAATTTCTAGAACCTTGAAGTCAAAATGTAGTGTAGGGAATGAACCCGCTACCCCGCAATCACAGGGAGTTTAAGAGCGAGCGTTGTTAACCTCTCATCCATGCTAATATTTAGTGCCCAGACTACATATTGTAAAAAAAAAAAAAGACAACCTACCCACAACATTATTTATAGGATGTGCGATTGCTGTACACACACTGGCATCAGCTCAACTGCTACGGAATTCGTGCACCGTGCGAAGGTTCTGCTGGTGTAGTTACGGGAGTAGACTGGAATACTTATACACATTTTCGCGATAAAGAAATAATCTTGTACCGAGAAATCACAGCAGTCCTGTCTCTTGTATGTTGTCCTTGTTACCAATGTTAACCATTAAGTCGTATCCAGCCACAGCTAGGATACAGATTAGTAACTTTTGTATTTTCATGTAGTGTTTGTCATGTAGTTGTGTCGGTTTGTGTTTGCTTATTCTGTGCTGAAGAAGGCTTTAGCCGCAACGTCAATATTGTTTCTTGTAATCGTATTCTATGGAAGCTCACAATCTACTTCTCGTTTTCTGGTGATTCATTCATTAGTTACTTTAAAAGTTAGCTAAAAATAGCATCAAAGTAGCTAACCTAGAAGACACAGGGCCACGAGAGAGACAGCCTCTCTCTTTTATGTTGTCTTGGTCACTTTAATAGTAAGCTAAAACAACAAAGTATCCACACTACAACAAGACACAGGGCCACGAGAGAGACAGCCTCTCTCTTTTATGTTGTCTTGGTCACTTTAATAATAAGCTAAAACAACAAAGTATCCAAACTACAACAAGACACAGGGCCACGAGAGAGACAGCCTCTCTCTTTTATGTTGTCTTGGTCACTTTAATAGTAAGCTAAAACAACAAAGTATCCAAACTACAACAAGACACAGGGCCACGAGAGAGACAGCCTCTCTCTTTTATGTTGTCTTGGTCACTTTAATAGTAAGCTAAAACAACAAAGTATCCAAACTACAACAAGACACAGGGCCACGAGAGAGACAGCCTCTCTCTTTTATGTTGTCTTGGTCACTTTAATAGTAAGCTAAAACAACAAAGTATCCAAACTACAACAAGACACAGGGCCACGAGAGAGACAGCCTCTCTCTTTTATGTTGTCTTGGTCACTTTAATAGTAAGCTAAAACAACAAAGTATCCAAACTACAACAAGACACAGGGCCACGAGAGAGACAGCCTCTCTCTTTTATATTGTCTTGGTCACTTTAATAGTAAGCTAAAACAACAAAGTATCCACACTACAACAAGACAAAGAGCCACGAGAGAGACAGCCTCTCTCTTTTATGTTGTCTTGGTCACTTTAATAGTAAGCTAAAACAACAAAGTATCCAAACTACAACAAGACACAGGGCCACGAGAGAGACAGCCTCTCTCTTTTATGTTGTCTTGGTCACTTTAATAGTAAGCTAAAACAACAAAATATCCAAACTACAACAAGACACAGGGCCACGAGAGAGACAGCCTCTCTCTTTTATGTTGTCTTGGTCACTTTAATAGTAAGCTAAAACAACAAAGTATCCAAACTACAACAAGACACAGGGCCACGAGAGAGACAGCCTCTCTCTTTTATGTTGTCTTGGTCACTTTAATAGTAAGCTAAAACAACAAAGTATCCACACTACAACAAGACAAAGGGCCACGAGAGAGCACAACTGTCTATCTTATGTTGTATTTGATACTTTAAAAGTATGCTAAACAAACAAAGTATCCAAACAACAACAAGACAATGAAACGCAACAATATAACAAATGGCTACTCACGGCTGAGATTAGCAAAAAATCCTCTGTCCTCTTCTTCATATGGGACATCATCATCATCCTTCAACTTTGGCTCTCCAGAATTGTTAATTCCAGAAGAATTCCGCGCAGAATACTTCGAGTTGTTATCAAAAACATCCTTGTTGATATTATCTTGTACATCGTAGTTGCTTCTTCTCCATTTGAGTTCGGAAATCATTGCCATTCGTCAGCCTTCCATTGAGTTAGGGGAGACAAATTTGGTGGTCCGACCTGTCTGGGACAGAGTTTCTCGTCGGACTACCAACATACACGTCTGCTAAAGTTTATCTGCCCACTAGCATTACCTACGTGTAGTTTCACAGCACGCGTTGTAAATACGTCCACATCAAAAGTTGACGAAGAAAGGCCAGGATAAATGTGACTAGTACAAACGTTAGTAAGCGGATGCGGTGAAATTACCTCAGTGATCACCAATGATTTTATTTACATCAAATGGGAATGGATTACATGACTACACCAAAGTCAGGGGGTAGGGAGGCTGCAGAGAAAGGCGACATTCGTTGTAAGACTGCCTGGCGTACCCATTGAGTCGTGCGTGCGTGTCCAATCGGCAAGCTCAATATTGACAGATGCATAAACAGATGTACAGGATTGTGTGTGTGTGGTGTTGGTGGTGGTGTGTGGTGTGTGAGTGTGTCTATGTGTATACGTGTGTGGGGTGTGTGACACTCGAGCGGCGCGGCATTCATAAAAGTGAGATAACGGTTTTCTATCAACAAGTTGGGGTGCGTGTGTAGGGAGGGGGTGGGGGTGTGTGTGTTGTGTGGGGGGGGGGGGTGGTGGTGGTGTGGTGTGTGAGGTGTGTGTGTGTATGGGGGTGTGTGGGAGTGGGGTGGGGTGTGTGAGTGTGGGTGTGTGTGGGGGTAGGGTGTGGTGTGTGTGCCGCTGTGTGTGGTGTGTGTGTGTGGGTGTGTGTGTATGTGGGGTGTGTGGGGTGTATGTGGGGTGTGTGTGGTGTGTGATTGTGTGTGGGGTGGGTGTGTGTGGGGTGTGTGTGTGGGTGTGTGTGTGGTGTGTGGGGGTTGTGTGTGTGTGTGGGAGGGGTATATGGGGGTGTGAGGAGTGATGCGAGAGAAGGACTCGTGGACAAAACAAATGTCCGTCCGTCCGTCTATCTATTTGCCTACCTAACTACCTATCTACCTATCTGTCATTCTCAGTGTATATGTGCCTTGCTGTATGTATGAACTAGGATATATGAACGAGAGAGAGAGAGAGAGAGAGAGAGAGAGAGAGAGAGAGAGAGAGAGAGAGAGAGAGACAGACAGACAGACAGTCAGACAGTCAGACAGACAGACAGACAGACAGACGGACGGACGGACGGACGGACAGACAGACAGACAGACAGACAGACAGACGGACGGACGGACGGACGGACGGACGGACTGACAGACAGACAGACAGACGGACGGACGGACGGACAGACGGACGGACGGACGGACGGACGGACGGACAGACAGACAGACAGACAGACAGACAGACAGACAGACAGACAGACAGACAGACAGACAGACAGACAGACAGAGATGGGACAAGAGAACAGTACGTATGAATAAGTAAATGTTTGTTAGTGAGTTTGTGATTGTGGGTGAGTATATGTCTATGCGAGGAAGTGTGTATTTATGTACTATTGAATGGGTGTATAACTGAGATTTGTGTAAATGATGTAAGCATGTATGCAGGCTGTATGAATGTATTTATGCATGTACGTGTGTATGTGTGTCTGGCTGCCTGCCTGTCTAATAACATGGTAATATCCATTGTTTATGTTCACAACTTTCATTTGACAATGTTTTTCCCCTATGTGAATGTAACATGCACAACAGATAATTGATGTACACAAAATGAATGATTGGAAGAAAGGTCGAATGTAAGACGGGCCTGCGCGCTCAATTTGTGACCGTGTGAAAATTAAGTTCGTTAGTTCGATCGTTCGTTTGTTCGTTCGTTCTGTCAACCTACTCAGATACTCACTAGTCTGTCCGTGTATTATGAATGTATCCGCTGACCCAGTGCCAGTCTATCAGTGCGTTTATTCATTATCACAGTAGTTATTTCAACAGCTACTTGCTAGTCAGATATGAGTTAATACACAGGCTCGGGAATGTATAGACTTGCCGGAGGGCAGCGCTGTAGTTTGAAAGTGCTAGAATGTATTCACAACAATTATCGCACAGTTAATGAATTCATCTACTCTATATGGACAGACCTGTGTTAAGAGACAAAATAAATGCCCCAGGGTTCATAGCGATGGGTTAAGCACAGATAGTTAAACGATTTGTCAATGCACACAGCGTGGAAAGATTATTCAGTGTGTAGACAGTTGCAAGATTATTCAATGCGAAGACAGTTACATGATTGTTCGTTGCGTAGATAGTTAAATGTTGGGTTAATATACAGACAGTTAACTATACAAATACAGACACTGATGGTTTAATACACTGACGGTTAAAAGACGAGTTAAAACACAGGCTGTTAAAAATGGGAGAATATAATAAGAGTTAAATGACCGGTTGTTGCATTGACGATTAAAATATGGGTTATTGCTTTGACAGTTAAATGATGGGTTATTACATTGACAGTTAAATCATGGATTACTGCATTGACGGTTAAATTTTGAGTTATTGCATTGGCAGTTAAAGTTTGGGTTATTGCACTGACAGTTAAATCATGGGTTAGTGCATTGATAGTTACATTGCGGGTTATTGTACTGACAGTAAAATGGTGGGTTAACACATTGACGATTAAAATATGGGTTATTGCTTTGACAGTTAAATGATGGGTTATTACATTGACAGTTAAATCATGGATTACTGCATTGACGGTTAAATTTTGAGTTATTGCATTGGCAGTTAAATTTTGGGTTTTTGCACTGACAGTTAAATCATGGGTTAGTGCAAATTATGGGGTTATTGCATTGACGATTAAATGATGGGTTATTGCATTGATAGTTAAATTGCGGGTTATTGTACTGACAGTTAAATGATGGGTTAATACATTGACGGTTGAATGACGGGTTGTTACACATTGACATGTAAATGGTGAGTTAATTCGCTGACGGTTAAATGATGGGTTATTGCACTTGACAATTAAATCATGGGTTATTGCATTGACAGTTAAATTTTGGGTTATTGCACTGAGAGTTAAATTATGAGTTACTGCACTTACAGTTAAATTATGGGTTATTACATTGACGATTAAATGATGGGTAATTGCATTGGCAGTTAAATTGTGGGTTATTGTACGGACAGTTATATGATGGGTTATTGCATTGACGGTTAAATTATGGATGATTACATTGCGATTAAATTGTGGGTTATCGCATTAACGGTTAAATGATGGGTTATTCCACTGACAGTTAAATTATGAATTAGTGCATTGATAGTTAAATTATGGGTTGTTGCACTTAGAGTTAAATTATGAGTTACTGCACTGACAGTTAAATGATGGGTTAATACATAGACGGTTAAATGATGGGTAATTGCACTTATAGTTGAATTATGTGTTATTGCACTGAAATTTAAATTATAGGTTACTGCACTGCCAGTTACATTATGGGTTATTGCACTGACAGTTAAATTATAGGTTATTGCACTGACATGTAAATGATGGTTTATTACACTGACGGTTAAATGATTAATTATTGCACTGATAGTTAATTGATGGGTTATTGCACTGACATTTAATAAATGGGCTATTGCACTGACAGTTAAATTATGGTTTATTGTACAAGCATTTAAACGATGGGTTATTGCGCTGACAGTTAAATATTGCGTTATTGCACTGATATTTAATTGATGGGTTAATATACTGATGATTAAATTATGCGTTATTGCTTCGACAGTTAAATGATGGGTTATTGCACTGACGGTTAAATGATGGGTACGTTAACAGACAGCGAAAAGGTCTGTTATTGCACTGACGTTGAAAAAAAGGGATAATTCACTGACAGTTAAAAGATGACTTAATAGACAGTCATTTAAAAGACGTCATAGTAGACAAACATTAAGAAGATGACTTAATAGACAGTTATTTAAATGATGACTTAACAAACAGTCATTTAAAAGATGACTAAATAGACAATAATGTAATAGATAACTTAGTAGACAGTCATTGAAAAGATAACAAGATAGCAATAGAAGGGCTGGTTTGAAATGCAATGTTTGAGAACACATGACTTCATTTGGGATAATGGGCGATATATATATATATATATATATATATATATATATATATATATATATATATATATATATATATATATATATATATATATATGTGTGTGTGTGTGTTGTGTGTGCGTGTGTGTGTGTGTGTGTGTGAGTGTGTGTGTAAGTGAACGTTTGTAAGTGTGTACGCGTGGGAGGCAGCTGCTGCTACTACAATGTCCACGTACTGCATCTGTCTATTGTTACACCCCAGCCAGTCTCCGATAAAGTTACGACTTGAAAATATTACACCCAGCGAGGACAGATAGCTACAGTAGTTCCTCTCCACCACTCAGCCCTGGCAACAGATGGCAAATATCCGTGCATTACGAACGTAATCAAATATATGTCTCTGACAGAGGAGGGTGTGGGGGGCGGCCATTGAGTGAGGACAAGAGAAGTCGGTTAAACCAGGCCGAAGTATCCTGATTTTAAGTCAAGATTGTGATGAAGGAGGGCGTGTCATGTGAGCATATATTAACTTGTAGCTGGATGTAAGTCAGGCGGAGACAGCCTAGGTGAACACCCCAAACTTATCAATATTTATTTGCCGGAATAGTCCGTCTTGCGTTCATGGGACGGTTTTTGGGAATAGAAGAATGAACAACTAACATATACAATTATGAACATGCAACATCAACAAACATATCTTAACATTGGAAACATTAAGAAAAATAACTACAACAATGCAACATCAACGAACGTAACTATAACAATACAACATCCACAAACATAACTATAACAATGCAACAACAACTAACATATCTATAACAATGCAACATCAAAAACATATGTATAACAATGCAACATCAATAATATATCTATAACAATGCAACATCCACAAACATATCTATAACAATAAAACATCCACAAACATATCTATAACAATGCAACATCAACAAACATATCTATAACAATAAAACATCCACAAACATATCTATAACAATGCAACATCGACAAACATATCTATAACAATAAAACATCCACAAACATATCTAAAACAATGTAACATCACCAAACATAACTATAACTATGCAACATCCAAAAACATAACTATAATAATGCAACAACAACTAACATATCTATAACAATGCAACATCAAAAACATTTCTTCTCATAACATGCCCAAAAAATTGTGACTGTCTACGTCTAATGTCTCTAATCAGTTTACGATCTTCATTTGTTTCTTGAAGAACTTGTTCATTAGTCTTTCTGGCTGTCCATGGTATTCTTTGCATTTTCCTCAGAAACCACATTTCTACAGCCATCAGATGTTTTTCAGCCTGACTGCTCATTGTCCAAGCTTCACATCAATAAACATATCTATAACAATGCAACATCAACAGACATATCTATAACAATAAAACATCAACACACATAGTTATAACAATGCAACATCCACAAACATATCTATAACAATGCAAAATCAACAAACATATCTATAACAATGCAACATCCACAAACATAACTATAACAATGCAACATCTACAAAAATAACTATAACAAAGCAACATCAACAAACATATCTATAACAATGCAACATCCACAAACATATCTATAACAATGCAACATCCACAAACATATCTATAACAATGCAACATCAACACACATAACTATAACAATGCAACATCCACAAACATATCTATAACAATGCAACATCAACACACATAACTATAACAATGTAACATCAACACACATAACTATAACAATGCAACATCCACAAACATATCTATAACAATGCAACATCAACACACATAACTATAACAATGTAACATCAACACACATATCTATAACAATGCAACATCCACAAACATATCTATAACAATGCAACATCAACACACATAACTATAACAATGCAACATCCACAAACATAACTATAACAATGCAATATCAACAAACATATCTATAACAATGCAACATCCACAAACATATCTATAACAATGCACAATCAACACACATAACTATAACAATGCAACATCCACAAACATAACTATAACAATGCAACATCCACAAACATATTTATAACAATGCAACATCCACAAACATAACTATAACAATGCAACATCAACACACATATCTATAACAATGCAACATCAACACACATAACTATAACAATGCAAAATCAACAAACATATCTATAACAATGCAACATCCACAAACATAACTATAACAATGCAACATCCACAAACATAACTATAACAATGCAATATCAACAAACATATCTATAACAATGCAACATCCACAAACATATCTATAACAATGCACAATCAACACACATAACTATAACAATGCAACATCCACAAACATAACTATAACAATGCAACAACAACACACATAACTATAAAAATGCAAAATCAACACACATAACTATAACAATGCAACATCAACACACATAACTATAACAATGCAAAAACAACACACATAACTATAACAATGCAAAATCAACACACATAACTATAACAAAGCAACATCCACAAACATATCTATAACAATGCAACATCAACACACATAACTATAACAATGCAAAATCAACACACATAACTATAACAATGCAAAATCAACACACATAACTATAACAATGCAAAATAAACACACATAACTATAACAATGCAACATCAACACACATAACTATAACAATGCAACATCAACACACATAACTATAACAATGCAACATCCACAAACATATCTATAACAATGCAAAATCAACAAATATATCTATAACAAATGCAAAATCAACAAACATATCTATAACAATGCACAATCAACACACATAACTATAACAATGCAACATCAACAAACATATCTATAACAATGCACAATCAACACACATAACTATAACAATGCAAAATCAACACACATAACTATAACAATGCAACATCAACAAACATAACTATAACAATGCAACATCAACAAACATATCTATAACAATGCACAATCAACACACATAACTATAACAATGCAACATCAACAAACATATCTATAACAATGCACAATCAACACACATAACTATAACAATGCACAATCAACACACATAACTATAACAATGCAAAATCAACACACATAACTATAACAATGCAACATCCACAAACATAACTATAACAATGCAACATCAACAAACACATCTATAACAATGCAAAATCAACACAAATAACTATAACAATACAAAATCCACAAACATAACTATAACAATGCAACATCAACAAACACATCTATAACAATGCAAAATCAACACACATAACTATAACAATACAAAATCCACAAACATAACTATAACAATGCAACATCAACAAACATAACTATAACAATGCAACATCAACACACATAACTATAACAATGCAAAATCAACACACATAACTATAACAATGCAAAATCAACACACATAACTATAACAATGCAACATCCACAAACATAACTATAACAATGCAACATCAACAAACATATCTATAACAATGCAAAATCAACACACATAACTATAACAATTCAACATCCACAATTATAACTATAACAATGCAACATCAACAAACATAACTATAACAATGCAACATCACCAAACGTAACTATAACAACGCAACATCAACAAACATAACTATAACAATGCAACATCAACAAACATATTTATAACAATGCAACATCAACAAACATAACTATAACAATGCAACATCAATACACATAACTATAACAATGCACCATCAACAAACATAACTATAACAATGCAACATCCACAAACATATCTATAACAATGCAACATCAACACACATAACTATAACAATGCAAAATCAACAAACATAACTATAACAATGCAAAATCAACAAACATAACTATAACAATGCAACATCCACAAACATATCTATAACAATGCAACATCAACACACATAATATAACAATGTAACATCAACACACATAACTATAACAATGCAACATCCACAAACATATCTATAACAATTCAAAATCAACAAACATATCTATAACAATGCAACATCCACAAACATATCTATAACAATGCAACATCCACAAACATAACTATAACAATGCAAAATCAACAACATATCTATAACAATGCAACATCCACAAACATATCTATAACAATGCAAAATCAACACACATGACTATAACAATGCAACATCCACAAACATAACTATAACAATGCAACATCAACAAACATATCTATAACAATGCAACATCAACACACAAAACTATAACAATGCAACATCAACACACATAACTATAACAATGCAACATCCACAAACATATCTATAACAATGCAAAATCAACAAACATAACTATAACAATGCAAAATCAACAAACATATCTATAACAATGCAACATCCACAAACATATCTATAACAATGCAAAATCAACACACATAACTATAACAATGCAACATCCACAACATAACTATAACAATGCAACATCAACAAACATATCTATAACAATGCAACATCCACAAACATATCTATAACAATGCAACATCCACAAACATATCTATAACAATGCAACATCAACACACATAACTATAACAATGTAACATCCACAAACATAACTATAACAATGCAACAACAACACACATAACTATAAAAATGTAAAATCAACACACATAACTATAACAATGCAACATCAACACACATAACTATAACAATGCAAAAACAACACACATAACTATAACAATGCAAAATCAACACACATAACTATAACAAAGCAACATCCACAAACATATCTATAACAATGCAACATCAACACACATAACTATAACAATGCAAAATCAACACACATAACTATAACAATGCAAAATCAACACACATAACTATAACAATGCAAAATAAACACACATAACTATAACAATGCAACATCAACACACATAACTATAACAATGCAACATCAACACACATAACTATAACAATGCAACATCCACAAACATATCTATAACAATGCAAAATCAACAAATATATCTATAACAAATGCAAAATCAACACACATAACTATAACAATGCAACATCCACAAACATAACTATAACAATGCAACATCCACAAACATATTTATAACAATGCAACATCCACAAACATAACTATAACAATGCAACATCAACAAACATATCTATAACAATGCACAATCAACACACATAACTATAACAATGCAACATCAACAAACATATCTATAACAATGCACAATCAACACACATAACTATAACAATGCAAAATCAACACACATAACTATAACAATGCAACATCAACAAACATAACTATAACAATGCAACATCAACAAACATATCTATAACAATGCACAATCAACACACATAACTATAACAATGCAACATCAACAAACATATCTATAACAATGCACAATCAACACACATAACTATAACAATGCACAATCAACACACATAACTATAACAATGCAAAATCAACACACATAACTATAACAATGCAACATCCACAAACATAACTATAACAATGCAACATCAACAAACACATCTATAACAATGCAAAATCAACACAAATAACTATAACAATACAAAATCCACAAACATAACTATAACAATGCAACATCAACAAACACATCTATAACAATGCAAAATCAACACACATAACTATAACAATACAAAATCCACAAACATAACTATAACAATGCAACATCAACAAACATAACTATAACAATGCAACATCAACACACATAACTATAACAATGCAAAATCAACACACATAACTATAACAATGCAAAATCAACACACATAACTATAACAATGCAACATCCACAAACATAACTATAACAATGCAACATCAACAAACATATCTATAACAATGCAAAATCAACACACATAACTATAACAATTCAACATCCACAATTATAACTATAACAATGCAACATCAACAAACATAACTATAACAATGCAACATCACCAAACGTAACTATAACAACGCAACATCAACAAACATAACTATAACAATGCAACATCAACAAACATATTTATAACAATGCAACATCAACAAACATAACTATAACAATGCAACATCAATACACATAACTATAACAATGCACCATCAACAAACATAACTATAACAATGCAACATCCACAAACATATCTATAACAATGCAACATCAACACACATAACTATAACAATGCAAAATCAACAAACATAACTATAACAATGCAAAATCAACAAACATAACTATAACAATGCAACATCCACAAACATATCTATAACAATGCAACATCAACACACATAATATAACAATGTAACATCAACACACATACCTATAACAATGCAACATCCACAAACAGATCTATAACAATTCAAAATCAACAAACATATCTATAACAATGCAACATCCACAAACATATCTATAACAATGCAACATCCACAAACATAACTATAACAATGCAAAATCAACAACATATCTATAACAATGCAACATCCACAAACATATCTATAACAATGCAAAATCAACACACATGACTATAACAATGCAACATCCACAAACATAACTATAACAATGCAACATCAACAAACATATCTATAACAATGCAACATCAACACACAAAACTATAACAATGCAACATCAACACACATAACTATAACAATGCAACATCCACAAACATATCTATAACAATGCAAAATCAACAAACATAACTATAACAATGCAAAATCAACAAACATATCTATAACAATGCAACATCCACAAACATATCTATAACAATGCAAAATCAACACACATAACTATAACAATGCAACATCCACAAACATAACTATAACAATGCAACATCAACAAACATATCTATAACAATGCAACATCCACAAACATATCTATAACAATGCAACATCCACAAACATATCTATAACAATGCAACATCAACACACATAACTATAACAATGTAAAATTAACACACATAACTATAACAATGCAACATCCACAAACATATCTATAACAATGCAACATCAACACACATAACTATAACAATGTAACATCAACACACATAACTATAACAATGCAACATCCACAAACATATCTATAACAATGCAAAATCAACAAACATATCTATAACAATGCAACATCCACAAACATAACAATAACAATGCAACATCCACAAACATAACTATAACAATGCAACATCAACAAACATATCTATAACAATGCAACATCCACAAACATATCTATAACAATGCAACAACAACACACATAACTATATCAATGCAAAATCAACACACATAACTATAACAATGCAACATCCACAAACATATCTATAACAATGCAACAACAACACACATAACTATAACAATGCACAATCAACACACATAACTATAACAATGCAACATCCACAACCATATCTATAACAATGCAACAACAACACACATAACTATAACAATGCAACATCCACAAACATAACTATAACAATGCAACATCCACAAACATAACTATAACAATGCAATATCAACAAACACATCTATAACAATGCAAAATCAACACACATAACTATAACAATACAACATCCACAAACATAACTATAACAATGCAACATCAACAAACATATCTATAACAATGCAAAATCAACACACATAACTATAACAATGCAACATCAACAAACATAACTATAACAATGCAACATCCACAAACATAACTATAACAATGCAACATCAACAAACACATCTATAACAATGCAAAATCAACACACATAACTATAACAATACAACATCCACAAACATAACTATAACAATGCAACATCAACAAACATATCTATAACAATGCAAAATTAACACACATAACTATAACAATGCAACAACCACAAACATAACTATAACAATGCAACATCAACAAACATAACTATAACAATGCAACATCACCAAACGTAGCTATAACAATGCAACATCCACAAACATAAATATAACAATGCAACATCAACAAACATATCTATAACAATGCAACATCAACAAACATAACTATAACAATGCAACATCAATACACATAACTATAACAATGCAACATCAACAAACATAACTATAACAATACAAAATCAACAAACATAACTATAACAATGCAAAATCAACAAACATAACTATAACAATGCAACATCCACAAACATAACTATAACAATGCAACATCCACAAACATATCTATAACAATGCAACATCAACACACATAACTATAACAATGTAACATCAACACACATAACTATAACAATGCAACATCCACAAACATATCTATAACAATTCAAAATCAACAAACATATCTATAACAATGTAACATCCACAAACATATCTATAACAATGCAACATCAACACACATAACTATAATAATGCAACATCAACACACATAACTATAACAATGCAACATCCACAAACTTATCTATAACAATGCAAAATCAACAAACATATCTGTAACAATGCAACATTCACAAACATAACTATAACAATGCAAAATCCACAAACATAACTATAACAATGCAACATCAACAAACATATCTATAACAATGCAACATCCACAAACATATCTATAACAATGCAAAATCAAAACACATAATTATAACAATGCAACATCCACAAACATAACTATAACAATGCAACATCAACACACATAACTATAACATTGAAACATCCACAAACATATCTATAACAATGCAAAATCAACAAACATAACTATAACAATGCAACATCCACAAACATAACTATAACAATGCAACATCCACAAACATATCTATAACAATGCAACATCCACAAACATAACTATAACAATGCAACATCAACAAACATATCTATAACAATGCAAAATCAACACACATAACTATAACAATGCAACATCCACAAACATAACTATAACAATGCAACATCAACACACATATCTATAACAATGCAACATCCACAAACATAACTATAACAATGCAAAATCAACACACATAACTATAACAATGCAACATCCACAAACATAACTATAACAATGCAACATCAACACACATAACTATAACATTGCAACATCCACAAACATATCTATAACAATGCAAAATCAACAAACATAACTATAACAATGCAACATCCACAAACATAACTATAACAATGCAACATCCACAAACATATCTATAACAATGCAACATCCACAAACATAACTATAACAATGCAACATCAACAAACATATCTATAACAATGCAAAATCAACACACATAACTATAACAATGCAACATCCACAAACATAACTATAACAATGCAACATCAACACACATAACTATAACAATGCAACATCCACAAACATAACTATAACAATGCAACATCAACAAACATATCTATAACAATGCAAAATCAACACACATAACTATAACAATGCAACATCCACAAACATAACTATAACAATGCAACATCCACAAACATAACTATAACAATGCAACATCAACAAACATATCTATAACAATGCAAAATCAACACACATAACTATAACAATGCAACATCCACAAACATAACTATAACAATGCAACATCAACAAACATATCTATAACAATGCAAAATCAACACACATAACTATAACAATGCAACATCCACAAACATAACTATAACAATGCAACATTCACAAACATAACTATAACAATGCAACATTCACAAACATAACTTTAACAATGCAACATCAACACACATGACTATAACAATGCAACATCAACAATCATAACTATAACAATGCAACATCAACACACATAACTATAACAATGCAACATCAACACACATGACTATAACAATGCAACATCAATAAACATAACTATAACAATGCAACATCAACACACATGGCTATAACAATGCAGCATCAACAAACACCTATAATCTTGAAACATCAAGAAACATAATTATAACAATGAAACATCAACATACATAACTGTAACCCTTAAACATCAGCAAACATACCTATACATCAGGACGTCGCAGTCAACCCCGGCATAATTTTGGCTGTTTGTGAATTCCTGGCAAGTTTACGTTCAGTAGTCTGCCATTGTTATTTGAGTGACTGGGACTCATACCATTGTATGAAAACCAACGCAATGGTGTATGCGGGAGTGAGAATTGCATATACCATGTTTCACAGCTCCGGCTCATCAAACGTAAACAAGTGTAATTATAATTTAAAATAAACAAACAATCTATCAATAAACATAATTAGAGATTTGAATTATCCACACACACGAATCTATCATTATAATCATCACCCTTCCACGTTAATAATAAAAATACAAACCATCAAGTAACTGTTATGAAAATGAACCATCAACAAACGTGACAGCATAGTAATTACACAAGTGAGCTACCAACAAACAAAATCAGAAACAAAAGTACCTAACTCTTCGCTGGCTGTTGAAGGTGAGGAGGGAGCACGTATGGGAATGTGTCAACTCAACTCAGCTCAACTCAACTATGCTCAACTCTTTTACTGTCATCTGTTGCCTATAGTACCTTGCAGTATAGGACAGGACAGTCTTGAGCCTGGGGAATTCAGGCCGCCTGGCTAGTGCAGTGGCCGCGAACTGTGCAGGTTAGGGTTTTCTTTTTGTCCCCGAGAGAAAAAAATCAATTCATTACCGAGGATTCGAACTCGGGTCTCCCGAAGGAGAACCTGGCATTCTTAGCCACTCAGCCGGTCGCTCCAAACACGGAAATTATTTCAATGGACACAACGCGGGTATTCTCTATTTGACAGTGCCAGCTGTCTCCCTTAACTAAAAGAAATAATCGCCAAATGAAACTCCCAACTAGTCCAGGTAGTGTAGTCCAGGCGGTGTAGTGCAGGTGGTGCAGTCCAGGTGGTGTAGTGGCTAGACACTCACCTATCAGCCAGCTGTCATGGGTTCGATCTGTATCGGCGTGGATTCAGATGTTTAAGACTGACCTAGTTTCCCAGGTCGACTCTGCCTAAAACAGAGTACCAAGAGAAAGAGGGGTACGGGGTGTCAGGCATTGGTAGCACCTTTGGTAAGGATGACTCTCATGTCCTTTTCAGGACACATCCCCCACTGGTCCAAGCCTGACACCCAGCTCACGCCTGTGGCTCATAGTTGCTGTCAGCTTGCGACAGCGGCCACCCCCCGGGCAACAGTTGTGAGAGGCTGGCTAAACCAGGCGCGGGTGTCAAACCAAACGGTGAACTAGGGTATGCCTACCCAGCATGTGAAGACAGGATCCGGCAGACTGCGCGGAAGAAATCATTCCTGATTCAACGGGAAAAACGGCGTTTACCTGCAAAGCGTTGTGGAACGTAATGAGCACGGCAAGGCACGTAGAGCGCCCTGGTCATCCACTGCACCTGTATTCGTCTCCAGTCGTCTTGACTTGTCCTGCCACTGGATTCAGATGGACTCAGGCAAGAGAGCGAGGTCGACGAATTGCGCAACTCTTCCTCACTTTAATCCAATTCATCGCGCAAGTCATTCTTCATCCAACGTCATATATCACCTTCAAGCCCTGTGGCGATGGGCGAGCGGCGAAGCGGCAGGCGTGGGTACGCTGGCAGCCGTAGTCGCAGACCTGCACACAGGCGGCTCAAGCCATATGGTCGTCTTCTACTGACCGGAGCAGCAGTGGGATTCGGCAGCCCCCTGAGCTACTGAGCAGCCCTCTATAGGAACACACTGCTCACCTCCATAGAATGAGGAAGGGACTAGACAAGGTGCCCTAAACATTGTCTGCTCCATCACTACCTAACCAGCTAGCCGCGGTTGGTGGGTACCCTAAACTGCGGTCGACATACAAATAAAGAAAAAAACAGGTAAAGCTAAAAGAGAAAACCATATTCACTTAACAATCGGAACTTGGAATGTACGCACCCTGTCAAAGACTGAAACATAAGGAAAGAGGTCTACCGCAAGATAGAAGACCACCGGGAAGAGTGGTCAACCTCAAGTAGATTAGAGGTAACATAGTGCCCCGATATAAGGGCAGGGTAGGTGATAGAAAGGGGGACTATTAACGAGTTCTCTCATGAGACACGGAGGCATCGACCAGATAGTTAGTACTCTGGTCACGACAGAATCACGCCTACGTGATAGCCACGGAGAAGAGTGCCACTCAATAGGAGAACGGCTGCTACAAGCGTGCTGAGTGTAACAGCACGCAAAAAGCCGAAGGACGCAACAAGGTCCTTCCGCGTGCTGTGTAGCCACGCGTGTAGGAAAAGTCAGACTGGGGACTGACTTCGTAGAGAGCAGATCGTTTAGTGTCGATAGGAGTTTTTTGTAGCCAATTAGATAGAGATTAGCAATAGGGTTAGGAAACTAGAGATAGGCAATTCTGTGGCTTTGTGTGTGATTTGATAGCGACTGTTTTGTAAATGTAAAGAGCCAACGGCAATAAAATGTACCATTCATTTCCTCTCACACGACTTGCAAGTTTCTTGTGTGGTGTAGGAGAAGTAATCCTATGATGCCTGACACATTGGTTGTTGACACACCCTACTTGACAGAGATGGCGCGTCGGGTCCAGAGAGACGAACAGCACTGATTGGGAGAGAGCTGGGCAGGTTCAACATCGATATTGCAGCCTTGAGCGAGACACGACTTGCAGAAGAAGGCCAAATCTGAGAAATAGGTGCCGGTTACACATTTTTCTGGAGTGGAAGGAAAAGCGAGGAAAGACGCCAATCCGGTGTGGGATTTGCCATTACGTCGGCCCTGGTTGGCAAACTAGCTGGATTTCCAAAGGCTATAAACGACAGGTTCAAGACCATTAAATTGCCCCTGCTGAATGGAAGGAAGCATGCAACCATTGTGAATGTCTACGCACCAACTATGACCAATGAAGATGATGTCAAGAACAAGTTCTATGAGGACCATCACAATGTATTAACATCTGTTCCCAAAGGAGACAAACTTATACTCCTTGGGGATTTCAATGCCAGAGTAGGCACGGACACCACCTCTTGGAGTGGCATTATTGGAAAGCACGGAGTCGGAAATTGTAACAGCAATGGACTCCTTCTTCTTCAGACATGTGCCGAACACGATCTGCTGATTACCAACACAATTTTCCGTCTCCCCATGAGAAACAGGACATCATGGATGCACCCTCGATCGAAACACTGGCACCTCATTGACCATGTCATCGTCAGGAGGAGTGACAGACAAGACGTTCGGGTGACAAAATCCATGTGTGGTGCCGAATGTTGGACAGACCATCGTCTCATTATCTCGAAAATAAACATTCATATCAAACCACCACGGCGTCTTCAAGGGGTGAAAATGCAAAATAAACTAAATGTCACCCGCCTAAACAGCAAGAAAATGCAGCTGTCGTTTGAAAATATGCTGGAATACCGCCTCAAGCCCAATGCTGCAGCTAAACAGGATACAGAAACAGAATGGAGAGCCCTAAAGGACATAATTTACAACACCGCTATGGAAATCCTGGGTCCAACCCCCCGAAAGCATAAAGACTGGTTTGATGAAAATTCCGAAGACATTAACCGATTGCTGGCAGAGAAACATCTTCTCCTCAAGGCACATTTGAATGACCCGAAGTCAACATAAAAAAGATGCCTTCAAGAACATTCAGAGAGTAGTGCAGCAGAAACTTCGGCACATGCGGGACTCCTGGCTGAGCAGCAAAGCTGATGAAATTCAAGGTTTTGCTGACAGACATGATATGAAAAACTTCTACGACTCAATGAAAGCGGTCTCTGGTCCTACATCACCGGGCACAGCTCCCATCCTCAGTGCAGATGGGGGAACATTGGTCACCGATAAGAAAGACATCCTTCAGTGCTGGGCTGAACATTTCAGCAACATCTTAAATGCGACTTCCTTCTTCGATGATGAAACCATCAACTGTCTTCCTCAAGTTCCCATCAATGATACACTTGATGACCTGCCAACCATAGTGGAAGTAAACAAAGCCATCCAGCAACTCTCCAGCGGCAAGGCACCTGGTCCGGACTCCATCCCAGCAGAGATATACAAGGCAGGTGGGCCGGTCCTAACAGAGCAGCTTCACCAAGTCTTTACAAACATATGGGTGAACGAGACCATGCCACAAGATTTCAAGGACGCGTCAATAGTCCACCTTTACAAACGTAAAGGAAACCGCCAATCCTGTGACAACCACCGAGGCATCTCCTTGCTTTCAATTGCAGGGAAGATACTCGCCAGAATTCTTCTCAATCGCCTCACGGCCCATCTCGATCAAGGCCTTCTTCCTGAGAGTCAATGTGGCTTCAGTAAAGAACGTGGAACTGTTGACATGATTTTCTCTGCAAGGCAGCTGCAAGAGAAATGCCAGGAACAGAACTGCGAAATGTTCTCCACTTTCATTGACCTTACCAAGGCTTTTGATACAGTCAGCAGAGAAGGACTGTGGAAGATTATGGAAAAATATGCTGCAAAGATTCCATCCCATATTCCCAGCTACTCCGCCTTCGTCGTATCTGTCAGGACGATAATGACTTCCTCGAGAGAGCCCACGAAATGCTGGACTTTATCCGCAGACGGTCCTACCCAGAGGACGTCTTGTCGACAGCTTTCTGCCGCATAACCCAGGTCTCGCGGGAAATGTCCCTCGCCAAGCATACGTGACCTCCGAACAATGAACCCAAGCTTATCCTCACCTTCCACCCACAGGCCTATGTCATCAAGCACATTTTCCTGAGACACTGGTCCATCTTGGAATCCGATCCTACCACTCGTGAGGTATTCTCCAATGGCCCCAGGGTAATTTTCCGCCGTAACCAGAGCCTCAGAGACCACCTTGTGCATAGTCGCCTCCCCACGGTTACCTCATCCGTGGGCACATTCGAATGCCATCGTAGGAACTGTCTGACATGCCCATACGTTGTTCAGACACCAGAGATTGCATTTCCCCGAGGTACCTTCACCTTGAAAGATTCTTTCACTTGCACATCCCGCAATCTGATTTATGTTATCATCTGCAAACAATGTGACATGAAATACATTGGCCAAACGGGCAGACGTCTTGCGGATCGTTTCAGGGAACACCTCAGGGACATCAATCAGGGCGCTGACAAACCTGTCCCCAACCATTTCAATTCCTTCAACCATAATGGAGCCGACGATGCATGTGTCACCGCACTAAAACCTTGCTTCTCCAATAGCGGCGTCAGACTTAAAATTGAATGCCAACTAATCAACAATCTGGGATGCATCCACCCAGCCGGAATTAATACGGTTGTGGACGCTACAGTATAACTGTGGCATCTTCCCTAATTGTTCACACTATCTATTACTATGCTGTCCCCCCCCCCCCACCCCCCACCCCCATATCTAACTTAATTGTCCTCACTTTCCTATATTTTCATAGCAGACTGTTCACATATTTTTGGCTACTCCAATCCTTTTTGGCAACCCATTTTTAATTCAGCTGGCCAAGTCACCTTTCCGGCCTCACGTGGCTAAGCTATAGATCGTGTGTTAGTGTATTGTGGTCTTTCGTTTGCTGTATCTCGTTGTTAGCTGTGTTGTCATTGACAAAGATTCTGAGAATCGAAACGTCTGTGTGTCGTATTGTATGCGTTCGTGTGTATTTTATCTTATTTTATTATTCATTTTTATATTTATTGAGTGCTTCTGATTTTTCACCTGTATTTCGCGACACGTGGATCTCCTTGTAAGGTATGTGCAACGTTTGTTGATGTTTAGTTCGTTTTTTCTCGCAGGAGTTTAAAATACCTATTTGTTTCCATTTCATATTGTTATATCCTGCTGCAGCCGCTGCTTTTTCCCTCTATTCCATATCTTGGCAGCACTGTGTCACAAGCTGCCACAATTGATGAAGTGAATGCAAGAATCTCCAAGGCCAGCGTGGCCTTTCGCAGACTGTACAAGAATGTATGGGAGAGAAATGGAATAAGCCTGCAAACAAAGCTGAAAGTCTACAAAGCAGTTGTATTATCCACACTGCTATATGCTTGTGAAACCTGGACTGTTTATCAGCGACACGCTAGGAAATTAAACCACTCCCACACAGTCTGCCTTAGGAAGTTACTGAAGATTAAATGGCAAGACAAGATTCCAGACACTGAAGTCCTAGAAAGAGCGTCCATGCCCAGTATCCACAATCTACTAATCTAATGAAGAATCAGATTCGCTGGGCTGGTCACATGACTAGCATGCCAGATCACAGGCTCCCTAAATGAATTTTTTACAGCGAGATGCGCTGTGGTAAACGCTCCCAAGGCGGCCAGAGGAAACGTTTAAAGATACTCTGAAAACCTCACTGAATGCTTTTGGAATTCATCATGACAACTGGGAGACTGCAGCCAGAGACCGAAATTCGTGGCGTGCATAATTACACAAAGGTACAGTCACTTGTGAGGCAACCAGGACTGCAAGAGCTGTGAAGAAAAGACAACAGAAAAAATACTGCAGAAAATCCTCCTCCAGAAACGTTAAGCATTCTTTGTCCACATTGTCAAAGAACATTTCGAGCCAAAATAGGCCTTATCAGCCATCTTAGAACTCACGGCTCCATACTTTCAACCCCACTGGATGAAATAAATGATCATCAACATTCTTGATGGACAAACAACAACACCAAGAGAAAGTTGGGAGGCAAAAGTGACTCTTGTGATACTGACCTCGACACCCACCAAGAGCGGTTTATACAAGTATGGGCAGTGCACCATATACCCAATGACCAGGGCGAGTAACAGGGTCATTTACCTTATGGTTTATTATCACTCCCAGTTACTTGCGGCTCCAATCTCTCTCTCTCTCTCTCTCTCTCTCTCTCTCTCTCTCTCTCTCTCTCTCTCTCTCTCTCTCTCTCAATCTCTGTCTCTCACTTTCTCCCTCATTTTCACTCACTCTTTCTTTCATATTCTCACTCTCTATCTTTCTCTCTTTGAATCTCACTCTCTCGCTTTCTCTCAATTTCTCTCCCTCCCTCACTCTCTCGTCTAATTTTATTAGTTCTAGGTAACACAATCAAGCCAGACAAAATAGATTCTCCTATTTCCCCATTATATTCTAATAAGTTTGGCTTCACTTATAACGCATAGTGTCATCAACCTTAACTTATAAGACAAAATTGACATCAATCTTAATTTATAAGACAAGGGAAACATAATCTTACCATATAAGACAAAATGGACTTCAATATTAACTTATAAGAGGAAGGGGACATCAGTCTTAACTTATACGACAAAAGGGACATCAGCCTTAACTTATAAGACAAAAGGGACATCAATCTTAATTTATTATACAATGGGGACATAAATCTAAGCTCATAAGACAAAATAGACATTAATCTTAACTAATAAGACAAAAGGGACATTAATCTTAACTTATAAGACAAAGGGGACTTCAATCTTAACTTAAAAGAGAAAAGTGACATCAACTTAGCTTATAAGACAAAAGAGACATCAATCTTAACTTATGAGACAACAAGGACATCAATCATAATTAATAAGGAAAATGTGACATCGATCTAAACTTATAAGACAAAAGGGACAATAATCGTAACTTATAAGGCAAAAGGGACATAAATCTTAACTTATAAGACAACAAGGACATCAATCATAACTTATAAGGAAAACGTCACATCGATCTTAACTTATAAGACAAAAGGGACATTAATCGTAACCTACCAGGCAAAATGGGCATCAATCTTAACTTAAGGACAACAGGGACATCAATTTTAACTTATAAGACAAAAGGGACATCAATATTAACTTATAAGACAAAAGGGACATCAATCTTAACTCATCAGACACAAGAGACATCAATCTTAACAGAAATAGGAGAATATGAATCCCGAAGACACAAACAATAGATTGCACAATTTATCGCCCGGCATATTTCGCTGTATTTCGTCAGATGCAGAATTCACACCCAGAAATAGGAGATTTTCAAAATGATGAGCTTGGACTTAAACTTGTAAAACAATAGACAGACGATAGTTTGTTACATTGTGCTTAAAAAACAGGCATAATAACTACAACCCATGGCTGGGACCAGGGGAAGGGTGGGGGAGGCGGAGCTATAACTCTCCATAGCACCATTTGTTGAACAGATCAATACCAGCCGAGTATAAAGAAGTGTGAGGCAGAACAGAAGACAAATATGTGAGGACAGATGGCCAGAAGACAAATGTGTGAGAACAGATAGCTACGTGGTTAGAAGACAAATGTGTGAGAACAGATAGTTACGTGGTTAGAAGACAAATGTGTGAGAACAGATAGTTACGTGGTTAGAAGACAAATGTGTGAGAACAGATAGTTACGTGGTTAGAAGACAAATGTGTGAGAACAGATAGTTACGTGGTTAGAAGACAAATGTGTGAGAACAGATAGTTACGTGGTTAGAAGACAAATGTGTGAGAACAGATAGTTACGTGGTTAGAAGACAAATGTGTGAGAACAGATAGTTACGTGGCTAGAAGACAAATGTGTGAGAACAGATAGTTACGTGGCTAGAAGACAAATGTGTGAGAACAGATAGTTACGTGGCTAGAAGACAAATGTGTGAGAACAGATAGTTACGTGGCTAGAAGACAAATGTGTGAGAACAGATAGTTACGTGGTTAGAAGACAAATGTGTGAGAACAGATAGCTACGGGGTTATAAGACAAATGTGAGATCAGATAGCGATGTGGAGGTCAGCATGGCCGAATGGATAAGAACGCTGGTTCTTAGACATCAGGTGTGCTGATGCAGTGATAGCAGGCTCGGCAACTATGCCTGTCAGTTTTACTAAAATGTTGACTTTTCGTCCTTGAGGTTTGGACGCAAATTACAACTTCCTCAAAAGTCGGAGTGTGTTCACCTTGTGACGAGTGACACTGGTAATAGGAAAAGCTAATCCACACGCAACAATCAGTCCAGTGCACTCCCTAGTTGCCGCACAGGCATGGACTACGCTAGAGTTCAAACGCGTGAACGCAAAAAAAAAAATAAATAAATAAATAAATAAATACAACTTTCAGATTAATCAAATAATGCCAAATTTCTCCCGGACAAGCAGCCGATGTACATCAACAAATAGACTGGAAACATACATTTTAGACTACCAGAAAAGGCGGTAGATCGATTCTAACGACTATCCATGACGAGGTGACAACTCATTTGATCTTACTAAGAGACTTAATGTGTAGATTGATTTTCAGTCACAAGCTACAGATATTGCTTCAATACTGTCCGGAATATTCAAGTGAAAGAGACATTGTTTGAAGAACGGAAGCTCTCAATTACTGTAAAGACATTGCTTGTCGTGGAGAGATTGTCCTACCATTACGCCAACATTCCTTCTACTCAAAATGTCATTACATGATTCCATTTCTATGAGCTCTGCCATTTTCTCCAAGAGGCGACTCCAAAAATGCCCTCCTATTTTGGGACATAATTTAAGTCGACATTTAGGGCGATACACTACTTGAGGACTCGAGGTAGCGGCCTGTCATCTTAAGTGGGTTGAGACAGGCGTCCTGTGGCCAACTCTCTGGTATTGTTGGCGACACGAGTCTCTCTGGCATGTCTTGTTAGGATCGAGTGTCTTAATAGAAGACACTAACGGCGCCAGTTTTATGTTGCCTGTTAGCTGGGAGTCAATGTTTACAGCCATTTAAGTGTCTGACTGCGCGTGTCGACTCTGAGATGTTTTGATCTTTTTTCTTGTTCTTGTTCTTGTTCTTGTTCTTGTTCTTGTTCTTCTTCTTCTTTTTCTTGTTGTTGTTGTTGTTGTTGTTGTTGTTGTTGTTGTTATTGTTGTTCTGTTGTTGTTGTTGTTGTTGTTGTTGTTGTTGTTGTTGTTCTTCTTCTTCTTCTTCTTCTTCTTCTTCTTCTTCTTCTTCTTCTTCTTCTTCTTCTTCTTCTTCTTCTTCTTCTTCTTCTTCTTCTTCTTCTTCTTCTTCTTCTTCTTCTTCTTCTTCTTCTTCTTCTTTGGCTGCTGCAATGGACAATGAATGATTAATGTTGCATTGACTCTATATTGTTGTATGGTGCAGAACCATGGACATTGAACATTGACACTTTCGATATCATTTAATGTAGACAATTACAAGGCATACCATGACATGTGAAGGAAAGAAGTAGGGTGATTACAGGTTTTCGCTTTATAAAGCCTTCTTGTTAAATGATGCTCCTGAGGGAAGAGTTAAGGGAAAGTGTGCAAGAGGAAGACAATGTTACACGTGGGAAGACAATATCAAGAGATAGACTGGAAGACATTGATACATGTGGGTGGACTGGAGAGATGGACTCGAAGAAGTCGGGATGAGTGCACAACTAAGACACAGGACAGAGGATGTTGGAAACTAATTTCAATCCATGTTCAGTGTGGATATGGAACTTGATCGATTACTAACACCGGTAGTGTGTTAATGGGTTCTATTTGTCAAGGTCGTATAGACTTAAGGTAAATATCAACATGCAAACAAAACAAGAAGCTGACAGACACTTTATTAGTCCCAACGTTGTGTTACCAATGCCAGTCATGGACAATTCTAGAAACACACAGTCGTAAAATCACACCACGAG
The DNA here is from genome assembly GCA_963921405.1 of Cepaea hortensis. Taxonomy (NCBI): domain Eukaryota; kingdom Metazoa; phylum Mollusca; class Gastropoda; order Stylommatophora; family Helicidae; genus Cepaea; species Cepaea hortensis. The sequence continues at coordinate 81,180,943 of OY992876.1, forward strand.
AGATGAGATGCATATTGAATTCAACTGAGGATAAAAAAAAAAAAACAGAAGAGATAGAGAGACAGATGAGAAACTAATAACAAGAGTAGAGATAACACCCATTACTGACTTTATAGAAAAGCAAAGAATTAAACGGTTAGGACATTTAGTTAGAATGCAACAAGATCAACCAGCGGCTAGAGCGTTCTACGTGAGAACGCCGGGCAACAATACCGGAGGACACCACAGGAAGAGTTGGCTAGATGAAGTAAACGAGATATTGCAGAAATCAAATTTTACATTCACACGATCAACAAGCCAAAGAAACAAAGAAAATAACACCTAACTCCTCTCTGCGACGCTTCACGGCGATAGCAGAAGGACAGAGGAGGAGGAGGAGGAGGAGGAAGAAGAAGAAGAAGAAGAAGAAGAAGAAGAAGAAGAAGAAGAAGAAGAAGAAGAAGAAGAAGAAGAAGAAGAAGAAGAAGAAGAAGAAGAAGAAGAAGAATGCACATTGATCCACGTCTGCTGTCTCAATCTGTCAGAAGCCAGCCGAACCCAGCCAGAACCCCAAATGACAAGCTGGGTCACTTCTAAACTCACAAGATGGGTCTTACTGCCAAGACTGGACAGAGATCCACAAATGGACCCATCCACCGCCAGTGCCCGAGCCATGTTTATTCCTCACAACTTAATTATTCCGGCAATCCCCGATCTGAAACAACTAAACCAGGATCTATTTACATACAATTCAATTGAAATATGCCCAGGGGCCGTGTTTGCTCTTTAGGCATAACCATATTCACAGATCCCAGGTGAATTGGGATCACCTGATTGAGCAATTCCTCTCAAAGAATAGCCATTTGTTCGCATCCTTGGGGAATTAAGGAGAATCAGAAATTCACACATGACCGTTAGTTAGAGAAAGGCTGTCTGTTTATTCATAGCATAATATAAGCGATGCTAAAGTGGATACGAAGGCCGCTGAATTACTACAGACAGATGCATGTCTTCTTTAACCATGATAACTTCATTGCGTTTGCCTTTACGCGATTAGCAACTTTAGCAACTAATTTATGCCAGTTTTAGCAGAAAAACTAGCAGGCATACACAGTTGTAACTTCTGGCGATGAACAGTTTAAACTCCGGGAAATTAACCAATGCTTTACAGGTCATCATCGTTTTGTATGTCAATAAGCATGGGCGGTCATGTTTCGCCATCTCACACGATCACCAGAGTCGTGGATCAGCTCCGTGTTCTTGTCCCCAATATGCCAATCCATCTAAAGAAGAAAACACAATAAAGATTCATCTACAAGAACACCCTCTGAAACAAGTAATTAACTTGAAATACTTAGGAAGTATAATATCGTAAATGGCAAATCACAAGACGAGATCGAAAATAGATGCAATAAGGCAACCCAAATTATTGGACAAATGGCAACATTACCAAAGAACAAATATGTATCAATAATTACTAAGAGAGCACTCTACAACACAACCTTCCTACCAACTCTATGTGGACAATGAAAGAAAAAGATAAAAGAAAAACCACAACAACAGAAATGAGATTCCTGAGAAGAATACTCAATGTATCAAGAAGAAAGAAAATCAGAAATGAAGAAATCAGGACTAAAGGGTGGTGGTGGTGGGGGGGGGGGGGCGGGAACTTCTAGCATACCACAACAAGCATTGGTGTACAGACTAAATGGCAGCAGAATAAGAGGCCGGCCACGTAAACGATGGGGAGAGAGAATTACAGAGTCCATGAGAATCTCGATACGTGATGCTCATGTACGAGCACTCTCCCGCTGTTTATGCTTCACCTCGACACCGCAACGTTCAAGGAGAAATGAGATCCAGGTATGCATCGCTCTGCCTTCACCGTGCTCTTTTCCCATCAATGTTGCCAGGTGTTACTAAATGTCCTTGTCACTTTCTCCTCATAACGTGCCCCAAAAGACTACATCTAACTTCTCTAGTTAGTTTATAGTTTTGTTGTGTGCTGATGCCGAGGTAGCGGGTTTAACCCCTAAACCCGTCAGTTGCACTAAAATGTTGACTTCTCGTCCTTGACTTGGGGATGTACATTACAAGTATCTCAGAGGTGGGAGTGGGTTCGCCTGATATCGAGGGACACTAGTGATAGGGGAAGCTAATCGACATACAAAATTAGTCCAGTGTACCATAAATAGTACTTGTGTATGGACTACATCATCATTTGCAACCGCAGGGCGCTATCAAGAACAAATCACCCAAAATGTTCAAGAAACCTGATGGGGGAGAAAATGGTACGTGACAAGACCAACATCAGAAGACACCTACCATACAAGATGAGCAGCGTAGAAGCCGCCAAGACCTTAAAGATGAGAGGAGAGAACCTGCCTGCGAGCTGCAGCAAAGAACCAGAACCTACAGCAAAGCAACCTCAAATGAAGCTACCACGAGGAAGACCGACTACAACAAGAGCCAAGACAGCTGAGAAGAAATGTGAGGAGAAAGACACCAGAGTCGGAAACACCGACTCACAGACGATCAGATGGGTTTTCAAACGTATCCACGTGGAGCTGACAGATGAACAGATCCGGAAGAAGCTAAATCAGGAAAATCCCCACATCCGAATCTTAAAGGCGGAGCGGCTGATGACATACTCCTAGACCCTCACAACTTTAGCGTTGGTGACAACAGAGGGCAACGAGATGCCGATCACAGTATCTATGAACAAGAAGGTTCAACAGCCGGAACGATTCATCTCGAGAATCACACAATGCCCAAGGTACCAGAGGGCCGGCCACAGAAGTACAACATGCCGCAGCAAGACAGAGATCTGCCGATACTGCGCCGAACACCACGCCTTCAAGGAATGTCCGCTGGCCAAACAGGACAAGGACTTCCGAGCACCCAATAACAAGAGAAAGTGAGCCAACTGCCTTGGCAAACACGCAGCAAGATACCAGGGCTGCCCGTACCTCCAAAGACACAGAGATGTCTTAAAGACCACTATTACGACAAAGATACCACACAATGAAGCATTGCGGAGGTGCGAGACAGCCACGGGCATCTCACAAGCCGAAAAAGCTCAGCTCCAAGGCCAGATTGACGAAATGAAGAAACAAACCAAGACGCTTCTGACGCCGACACCAATTACAAAACTCAAGAACAAGACGCCGGCAGCAACGCAAAATTTCTAGACGAGATGAAGGAAATTCAGCGCGGCATCCAGCAAGAGGTGGAACGCATGGCACAGACAGAGTAGGAGGACAAAGAAATCCTGCAAACCATTAAATCAGAGACAGAACTACTAAAAGCCGAAAGGGTACTGACCCAAAACAAGCCAGCTGAAGTCACACAGAAGACTAATGATTAACCGCAAGCTGAGACCAGCAGCTCACGAACAACTAACAGTAAATCCCAGGGGATACAAACTCTCACACGGATAATCCACAAAAGCCTAGAACACCTAACGGACAACGAAACAGAACATCTCGAAAAACTTTAGCGTCAAAATTAGCGACACAACCGAAGATGAGAAACTCATCAAGATAGCGACCGAGCAGTCATACAAGATAACAATGCGGGCTGCCAATTTGCCCACCGGTGGACCACACACAATATAAAACAAAATACAAAAGCAAATAAACCAAAGGATGAGTCCTTATAAGGACTGCATATTATAAAAACAGACCAGCCAGAAGCCAACACTAACTACTGCAGGAATAGACGGACACAAAGGAAAACTCTCCGGCCAATCACCCAGCTGACGTCACAGTCACAAATACTTCAAGATTGAAAAGTCAGTTAACACTGGCACAGAAAACGAGACAAACTTATCCCGCACCATGAACCACAACAAATATATTAGGGGCGTTCATTTGAAATCCGTTCCAGTGATTTTATTATAAAAGCACGAAAGAAACATTAACAGGTGTGGTAGAATTAAACAAAGCATTCATTTTGAATGAATCATGCACCATGGGTTAGCCAGAAGAAGTCGCTGTAGGCATTCAGGCAAGCATCCCGTTGCTTAGGTAGGCGGCGAATGCCGTCCGCAAAAAAGCATTGTGTTTGCTCACTGAACAAAGTGTTTACCGCGTTCATTACAGCTGCATCTGTGTGAAATCGTTGCCCCTTGAGAGCTTTTTGTAGAGTTCCGAATAAACGAAAATCACATGTTGACAAATCAGGACTATAGGCTGGATGTTGCAGAATTTCCCACTTCTTCCTTGCTAATGCTTCCTGCACAATCTTCGCGACATGCGGACGAGCATTATCGTGCAACAAAATCACACCGCGAGAAAGCATGCCGGGTCGTTTATTCTTGATGGTTTTTTGCAACTTGTCTAGTGTTTGCAAGTTGTGGGTAGAGTTGATGTTGACACCAGGTTCTTTAAAGTCGGCCAACAATAGCCCTTCACGGCAAACAAATGCGCTCAGCATAACCTTACCGGCGGAAACTTGTAACTTGAATTTTTTGACTTTTGGTGATCCAGCATACTTCCATTGCATGCTTTCTCTTTTGCTGCTCGGGTCAAAGTGGTGACACCATGATTCATCGCCTGCCACTATGCGGAAGAGAAATGCATCACCCTCCACTCTGTAAGGCAGCAAGTGGTTCAAACACCATCCCATGCGTTCCTCTTTTTGGTGGTCGGTCAACATCCGTGGTACCCACTATAAACACACCTTCCGATATTGCAGTTTGTTACGAACGACCTTTTGAATTGTCCCAATTAACACATCAAATTCTTTCGCTATCGAACGTATGCTTCGACAACGGTTCATCTGTACTGCTGCATCAATTTTGGCGATGGTGTTTTCTGTTGCAACAAAATGCTCTTGACCCGGCCGTCGAAGTTCTGTCGTGAACTGACGTCCTTTCCGAAACATTCGTGCCCAGTCTGTCACAGTTGTCTGCTACACATATTTTTTTACCGTACTCTGCCTGCATTCATCGATGAATGTCCACTGGTCGACATCTTTCAAATGAAAGAAACTGAATCACCGCTCTTTGAGCTTCTTTGGGCGGATTTTGGATCAACCCGGCCATTTTCTCAATGGTCAGAAACAGAACCTCTGCATCATGGGACGATAAGCACGTGCTCTTTTATTCATTGGTCAGTACTTATCTCATGACTATGACATGAACATTTTCAACATACGTAATTACGCGCTGTGCGGCACGAACGGATTTCAAATGAAACGCCCTTATAGCTAGCGCTACAGAGGCCTTTGAACGTTGCTGGAAAGTGTTTTTGTTTATTTTCTTCAAACTGGAACTGGACTACACTTTAGTTAAAAGCGAGCGAATACAAAATAAACAGATTTCTGGTGTCACTTCTTTGTTTCAGAGGACCCACTAGACAGTATACAAACTGAAAACTCTAGACACTCCAAAATTCTACCTCCAGCCTCAAATAACACAATGGCTTCCTTGAAGAGCTAGGGTATTGCACGCACCACCAGATAGACACTCTTATAACATCGGCATCATGTATCAACCATCATACATCAATTCCTTGGCAGCAAGTTTTTCTCATCTTACGCAGCGGAGAAGAGGCTCGACCTCTTGCCTAGGTTGTATTTGTATGTCTTGTATCTAACGTGATGTTGAACACACCTTCCATCGACGTACTCTCCAGCCCACTGTCCGCTTTAGTATGGCCACATCGTGGTTCTCTCCAGCCCACTGTCCGCTTTAGTATGGCCACATCGTGGTTCTCTCCAGCCCACTGTCTGCTTTAGTATGGCCACATCGTGGTTCTCTCCAGCCCACTGTCTGCTTTAGTATGGCCACAGTATTTCAGTTTCTGAGACAGCATGCTGTATATTAGTGTGTTTCATCCGTGTTTAGATCTCGCAGAATGGTGTCTATTTAAAGCGGTCAATTATATACATACAATCTGAATACAGTACTTAATTCATCTTCACTAATCTCATAGCATGGCATCTCATCTCATGTTATGTTATGTCATGTCAATTCATGCCCATCCATTCATCATGTGCCGTGTCGTGAATCAGCTCAGTGTTTCTGTCTCGACCATCCATGTGGAAAAGTCATCCAGGTATTTACTTCTCGGTCTTCCCCTTGTTTTTTTCCCTTCGATCTTGCCAGTTGTCACCAAGTTTCCAATTCATTTCTTTTCATAACATGCCCAAAAAAAGTTGACTGTTTGCGTCTAATTTCTCTCTAATCAATGTACAATTTTCATTTGTTTCTTGTAGCACTTGGTCATTTGTTTTTCTGTCTGTCCATAGTATTCTATGCATTATCCTCAGAAACCACATTTCCATAGCCATCAGATGTTTTTCAGCTTGACTGCACATTGTCCAAGCTTCACATCCATACATTTCATGTCACATCATGCCATGTCATGTCAGGTTATGCCATATCATGTCATGTCATCTCAACTCATCTAATCGCATCATCTCGTGTCACCTCATCTCATCTTGCTCTTCTTGTACCTTGCAGTGTCGAGGTGAAGCATAAACAACGGGTTTCATGTATCCAGATTCCCAATGACTCTGTAATTCCCTTTGTCCATAAATTACATGGTCGGCCTCTTCGTCTGGTTCCATGCAGTCTGTATATCATTGCTTGTTGTGGTTCTTCACTCATTTGCCTTCCAGCCCGGTGCAGTGTGTTCGAAACTCCATTGAGGTGGGGATTCATAATGACGGACATACATACCTAATTACCTTACCTATTAACGTTTCGAGCCAAAATACGCATTACCGGCAATCTTAGAACTCACGGCTTCAAACATTCAACTCTACTGGATGAAATGAATGGTCATCATCAATCTTGATGGACAAACACCATCACATATTTTCCTCCCTCCCTCGTTCCCTCCCTCTCTACCTACCTACCAACCTACCTACCTACCGATCGACTACCTACCTACCTACCTGCCTGCCTGTATGCCTGCCTGTCTGCCTGCCTGCTCACCCACCTACCTACCTTTCTGTCTACCTACCTACCTACTTACCTACCTATATATCTATCTGCCTGTCTGTATGCATCATACATACATACATACATACGTACATACGTACATAACTAACACCAAATCACGTTGCTGTCATATTTTGATTGATTATTTTCAGATTTGTCTTGCCCATTTTTAGTGACTCCAGCTGCATTTTACCCCCAGAAACATCACAACAAGTCCATAGTGATAGCTGACAGATAATACGATTTATTTTCTTTCCGTTAAAACCAATCTTAATATTGTCATGCAATTTTAATTGAATAGTATTTACTTCAATCGTCTTTCCGCCTCCAACCATATGTATTATATCTGAGTTGACTTGAACGTATTTTCTTAGTGTAATACTCTTCTAGTTAGCCAGGGATTACTTCATTTTGACGCTAATATATTAGATAAAAGTAACGTTTGCAATCGTCTCAAAATCCTGCAATGCGGGTTCAAGAATAACTGCAGACGATTTGGAAGCAGACTGCCTTGCTTTGGTTTGTAACAGTGGTATAGGCATCGGTTGTTCGGGAAGCTAGTGAACGTAAAATTGCTGGGGCTGATTGTGACGTCCTGTAAAAGACATGTAAATAACCTATCTTATGCAACAAGTCACAATATTGATAGTACGAAAGAGAGTACTGAAAAGCAATATAGCAGTGGTTCTCAGCAGGTGGGGAATTCCCCCCCCCCCCCCCGGGGGGGGGGGAATTTAGGGTCTCATGGGGGAATTAAGATTATTTCAAGATCGCATTAATCCAAGAACCAGTTACTTGATATTGTTTTTCCATCTAAATTTTACGGTTCTGTACTGCTCGCCCTAATGAAATTCGTTTTATAACGTAAGTAGACCAGCAAATCACGTTTTATGTAGATGTCTAGACGTGTTCTAGTATGTGGTATTAAATTTAGCTTCCAATGTTATGTATACTGTGTAAGGGTAGGGGGGGGGGGGTTATAGGGAGGAAGTTCGAAAGGGGGGGGGGAATGATGTTCTGAACATATGGTAAAGGGCGGCATGGGCCAAAAAAGGTTGAGAACCACTGCAATAGAGAACCTATTTGCTGTATGGCAGTGAATCTTGGAATGTAATGAACAAATTAGGAAAAAATTAGAAGCAACAGAGATGTGGTTCCTGAGACGAATGTTGCGAATTTCTTGTACTACCAGAGTAACTCACAACGACGGCCTGAATGAGGCTAATGAAACTAGAACATTACATACAATAAGAAACAGACAAACAGCTTTCTTTGACCATGCGTTAAGAAGAGAGGCATTGAAGAACATTGTGACAACTGGAAATATCAGTGGGGAAGAGATGCAGAGGCAGATCAAAAGAAATGATGCTCGGTGGACTAAGACGGTGACAGGGAGGGATATCCAGAACACAAGGACCGAGATTTGTGGAGCAACACGAACGCCTACACCAGCTGGCAAGGCACTTGATGATTAGAGATTAGTAGATGTAAAGTGTACTTTGACAGAAACACAAATAAAACTATATTTCCTGGATTTTGCAAGAGAATATTTATCTGGAGTAATTGACTGTAATGTGATGGGCACGAATACAGCTTATTGTCATCTTCTTGTCTGTGTAATACAGTTTGAGGTGATTAGTTTCAATCGTTATTTCTCTTGTTTTCCGTGGGCAGACAGGTGTCTCACAGTTTTTGAACTTATACTTTGATATGATTACACACATATAGTTTGATATGATTACACACATATAGTTTGACATGATTACGCTGTGTCTTGGGGCAGTGATCGACTTTCACAACTCCCCGACATATCGAGTCGAGGGATGGCATTGGTCTGCAGCCGATTTGAAAGCAGACTACAACAGCGGGAGAAATACTTGATTGTTAATTTAATTGTACGAGTGTAAGTTTTACAGAAGATTGCTGAAAAAGCCGGGAAGGTTATTCAGGACAACAAATGCCCGAAGAAGTCGGATGTGTTGGCTGAGAAAGGCGAAAATATCGCAGTTCTGTAGTAAGCAAGCACAGCGTAATTACATCCAAAACAAACATTCCGGGCGAACGAAGAAGAAGAAGAAGAAGAAGAAGAAGAAGAAGAAGAAGAAGAAGAAGAAGAAGAAGAAGAAGAAGAAGAAGAAGAAGAAGAAGAAGAAGAAGAAGCAGAAGCAGAAGCAAAAGAAGAAGAAGAAGAAGAAGAAGAAGAAGAAGAAGAAGAAGAAGAAGAAGAAGAAGAAGAAGAAGAAGAAGAAGAAGAAGAAGAAGAAGAAGAAGAAGAAGAAGAAGAAGAAGAAGAAGAAGGAGAAGAAGAAGAAGAAGAAGAAGAAGAAGAAGAAGAAGAAGAAGAAGAAGAAGAAGAAGAAGAAGAAGAAGAAGAAGAAGAAGAAGAAGAAGAAGAAGAAGAAGAATGCTAAAAAATCGTTTAACAGCCATAATGAGCAAACTGGACATTTTGAGGAAGGCTAAGTCCCCTAAACCACAGATAACATAAAGAGGTAGTCATAATTTTTTGGCCGCGTTGTGAGAAGACAAAAATAAAAGATGTTGTTACCACCGGAAAGATTTGTGGAAAGAGGAAGACAACGAGGGAACGTTCTTGACACTCGGGTACAGGGTGGATTAATGCTGTTGTACGGAGATGGCAAGATATCTAGAAACATGAATCCTTAAGCTAGCCGGCAAGCCACTATACGATGATTGAAGATGCCATCTAATAATTCAAGCCACAACTCTACAGATTACACCATAAAACGATCTGTTATTTTACACACAGAAGCCACAGACAATATGCTGCACGATTTATTGCCTGGCATATTACGCTGCATCTCGTCTGGTGCATACTGCAGAGTTATATATCCTATGAAGTAAATAATACTTCAGCTGAAACAATTATAACAATAAATTATTGTTCGAATGTGGAACTTTTGTTACCCCCGGGACATTTTTTAATTGAACAAGAACTCTTTTTGTTTGTATACAAATGGCTGTAACCGACTAATTGCTACCGCATCACTGTATTTGAGCAATTAGCCGGTTCCAGCCGGTTTATACAAACCCCTAATTGCTACCGCATCACTGTATTTGAGCAATTAGCCGGTTCCAGCCTGTTTATACAAACCCCTAATTGCTACCGCATCACTGTATTTGAGCAATTAGCCGGTTCCAACCGGTTTATACAAACCCCTAATTGCTACCGCATCACTGTATTTGAGCAATTAGCCGGTTCCAGCCGGTTTATACAAACCCCTAATTGCTACCGCATCACTGTATTTGAGCAATTAGCCGGTTCCAGCCGGTTTATACAAACCCCTAATTGCTACCGCATCACTGTATTTGAGCAATTAGCCGGTTCCAGCCGGTTTATACAAACCCCTAATTGCTACCGCATCACTGTATTTGAGCAATTAGCCGGTTCCAACCGGTTTTACAAACAGATAGAGTTTGTGTTAAATTTAAAATTAGCATGAGAATAACAAATGTTATATAATCGAACAATACCCGTGACGATGTGTTGGAATTGTTTCAGTTTAAGTATAATTCGTTTATTCACTTCTGATGATATATAACACAGCCGCATGCACCAGACGAGATGGGGCGAAGTATGACAGGCAATAAATCGTGCAACATATTGTTTGTGGAAACTGTGTTTAAATCCACTGGAGGAATACATTGTTTTGATCAATCATTCTTCCTTATCTTAATTCATGTTCTCCGTGACAACTTCTATGACGGAAATTTCATGTCCACTCCCAACTTAATCCAGTTTCCAAATGCAACGCTATGTGTCTTTACGCCCGGGCTTTACTCTCAGCCCCGATTTACGATAATCCCTGGGGATTTTGTCCGGAGTTGATTAAACATGGCATGATTCTTTCTTTCCTTGGCTGCAGGACATTGAGCAGTTTCTGGTTAGGGTACATTTTTTGTTTAATTGTTTTTAGATCGAGATATTTTCGTGTCCCGAACATCTCTCGCGGAAACTCTTCAGCAGACCGCAAGGTGGCAGGCTTTGATGAACATGGCACGTGCCATTAGTTGATTCATGATCACCGTGGAAGGTTGTGGGCGGGTAGTGGGTGTTGTGTTGTACATCTGTTTGACAGTCGGTGCTGGTAGTGGTCGTCTGCGCTGGGATTGTTTGCTTCGTTAGTCAGTTCATTGATTTGTTGATTGTTTGTTTGTCTTGATGTTTCTTTCTTTTCGTTGTTTATTTATTGTTAAAATTATAATTGTGTTTGTTTATGGTTGATGAGACAACGATGTGTCGGAAGAGTTACCAACAGTTCGTAATCCCGCATACCGCGTTCGAAACACATCTGCGGTCGATCTGGCAGCTGACTGCCTTGCGTTGGTTTTTATAAATTGGTAAGAGTGCCGGTCGTTCATAAAGCAGTGGCAAACTACTGAACGTAAACTTGCCACGAAATCAAAAACGGCAAAAAAAAAAAAAAAATGCTGGGGTTGACTGCGACGTCATGTAAATTATATGCAACTAACTTATTTCTTTTTGCTGTTTGTTTTATTTATTTGTTTCATGTGTTTGTTTGTGTCTGTAGTTGATTGTATGTTCTATTTCTGGTAGTGTTTCCCTGTTAGGTTTGTTGTGGATGGTTACTTTTTTGGGTGGCATAACGTTTTGTTGTTTGTTTGTATCTATGTTTGTGGAGACTTTGGTGGTAAAGGCTAGTAGGGAACTTAATGCATTGAGGTCAATGGCAGCAACCGAGGTAGATTAGAGGATGCTTTAAAGGCTCTTTCAGCAGTTGAAAATTTCTGTCATTGAGTTTGGTTTGGGGCTGCTAACAGTATCAAAGAGCCAGCTTGAAAGGTTGGAGCGCATACAGAATTCTGCCATGCGGGTAATCCTGGGGTGCACAAAGGACTCACAAATTATGTATGCATGAGGCATATCCTGGCGCTATCAACAATGACGGATAGGCATAGGGTCCTTCAGGCGAAATGGTACCTGAGAGTTGCTGCAGATAGGGATCATCCCTTGCATGCAGCCATGGATATGGTCAAGGGTCATAGACTAAGACGAGGCAGGTCCTGGATGGACAGGCAGAACTTTCTATACGTCAAGTGTGTGATCTAGAGATCATCAATCGTGAAAAAGAGTGGGTTGAAGTTCCGGAAGACATGACAGACTGGCACAATGTAATAATAACACTGGGTAGTGAGTGCAGAGAATGGGCAGCTGGCCGCACTGAGTTTGAAGTGCAACAACTGATCCAGAATAATACACATCAAGGTGACATAGTCATCTACACCGGCGTGTCAGTGGTGAGAAACAAACGTAATGGGTGGGGCTTTATTGCAAAGGCTAATGGACTAGTCTTGAACAAGGAGAGTCTGGCATATGAGACTACGACCTCCAATATGAGAATGGAGGTAGAAGCAATAACAGCGGCATTCCGTTGGCTAGAGGAGACTACTGCAACACACATTGTATTAATTAAGGATTCAAAGAGTAATTACGGATTCAAAGAGTATGCTTAGTAAGGTGGAGAAAGGAATGTTTCGTGTGGAATGGCTATCGTCGCTTCAGAGGTCACAGATTGTGAGAATTGTATGGTTATTTTGTCGTGGCCATGAAGGGGTGCCTAGGGAATGAACAGGCTGCTAGGCTGCAGGGAATGCACCTCTTGGTGGTAGATTGCCTTTGGACAAGGGAGAGATGGCGTGCGCTAGAGGACCAAGTGGAGAAGGCGGGGGAACGGATTGAGAACCTGTATATGACAGAATGAGACTGCCGGGGGATCGGTAGGGGCTCTGGAAGAATCTCACAACTAAGATGGAAGACCAAGAGAACTTTAAATCAGACAGTGGTGGGAACGATTAGTAGTATGACTCTTCGCTGGATATTGAACGAGGGGATGGAACATGTATGGGAATGACCTGAGTGCAGGGATGTCAGTTCTTAGCTCAACTCAACTTGTATCTATGTTTTCTTTAATTGTTTGTTGATTTGTTAGGCTGGTTGTTTGTTTCTGTATTTGATTGTTTGAGTCTGTTAATGGCTGCTTTTTTTTTTTTTTTGCACTCGCTCGCTTTGAACGCGTAGTCCATACACACTATTTATAGTAGTGAGGGGCTGAATTTTGCGTGTGGGTTTGCTTTCCTTATTAACAGTGTCCCTCGCCGTCAGGCGAACCGACTCCGACTTCAGAGGTACATGTAACTTACGTCCCAAAGTCAAGGACGACAGGTCAGCATTTTAGTCCAGCTATCCGATGTAGGGGTTGAACCGCTAAACCCGGCATCAGCACAGCAGACTTTTTTTTTACAGCGACACCAGGTGTTAAGCACACGCGTTCTTATCCATTCGGCCATGAGGACCTGCAGGCTGCTTATTAGATAGGCTATGTGTTTGCTGGATGGTGGCTTGTTTGATTGGCTGATTGTTTAATTGCATATTTATTTATATGTTTTCTATTTCTTTATTGATTTATTTGGCTGCCAGTTGATGTGTGTGTGTGTGTGTGTGTGTGTGTGTGTGTGTGTGTGGGTGTGTGTGTGTTTGTGTGTCTATATATATATATATATATATATATATATATATATATATATGTGTGTGTGTGTGTGTGCTGTGTGTGTGTGTGTGTGTGTGTGTTGTTGTTGTTGTTGTTGGTTGAATGTTCGTCTAAGTCCATCCATCATGTGCTATGCCGATAAGCGTGGGCGGTCATGTTTTGCGATCTCACTCGATCACCAGAGTCGTGGATCAGCTCCGTGTACCTTTCTCGACCATGCTACGTTGCCAAGCCATCGAGGTATTTACTTCTCGGTCTTCCCCTTGATCTCTTCCCTTCGATCTTGCCAGTTGTCACCAAATTCTCGAAGTCATTTCTTCTCATAACATGCCAAAAAAATTTGACTGTCTACGTCTAATGTTTCTAATCAGCTTACGATCTTCATTTCTTTCTTGAAGGACTTGTTCATTGGTTGTTCTGTCTGTCCATGGTATTCTTTGCATTTTCCTCAGAAACCACATTTCCACAGCCATCAGATGTTTTTCAGCTTGACTGCTCATTGTCCAAGCTTAACATCCATACAAATGTACAGGTTCTATGTAACACTTCAACACTCTTTTTCTCGTTTCAATTGATATCTTTTTATTGGTCAGTATGTTTATTCATCTTGCAAAAGGCTACCTTCGCAATGGCAATCCTTGTTCTAATCTCTTCAGGGCATCTCCTATCAGATGTTATGACTGTTCTGAGATAACTGTATCTATTCACTTGCTTAAGAATATGCCCATTTATTCGTATATCACAATGTGGTATTTCCTTCTTCCCAGTGACGACCATAATATGTATCTCCTGACTATTCAATTCTAACCCTAGTTATTCACTGTGTGCAACAATCGCATCTACTAAATGTTGCGGATCCTGTTCATTGTCTTCAATCAAGGCTGTATCTTCGGCATATCTAATGTTATTGATGTATCGTTCCCCAATGTTGGTCCCTTCCATATCTTTTATATTTCTGAAAATATTTTCACTGTACAGGAAAAAAAAAACATCTGTAGACATTACACATCCCTGTCTCACACTTTAATAGGCTGATATTGACTTACATCATTATCAATTCCGATGGCAGCTTGTTGTTTTCAATATATGTTTTTTTTTTTACAAGTATAAGGTCTTTTCCATCAACATCAATTTGTAGATCTTCAAGCATCCTTATCATGTCGACATGTCTCACTTTATCGAAAGCCTTTGTGTAGTCAATAAAACCAAGTTGTGGATCATTGTTTACTTCTTTAGAATGTTCTATTACTGTTCTCAGTATATAAACAGCATTTACTGTACTCTTGCCTTCTGCAAAAACACATTGTTCTTCTCCTATTTCAGGTTGTATTTTCGTCCTATCTCTTTGCATGATAATTCTTAGCAAAATCTTCGTGATGTGGCTCATTATACTAATTGTTCGATGTTGTTCATTGTTCGATTCCAAGACTCCTGATGTCTTCGGGATTGCAATAAATATAGAATTACATAATTCAGGTGTATCTCCAGTATCGTATATTGCGTTCAGCAGTCTGATGACTTGGTCTATTCCATATTCTTCTAAAACATTGATCATTTCTAATGTGATGTTGTCTTGCCAGTTTTCACATGGTTAAGAGCATTCTGAACTTTCATTTTCAAAATTGATGACCCTTCATTATTATTCAGATGATCATATTTTTATTGTCTTGTATCATCATAAAGGCCTTACACATAATCTGACCACGCATGTGCAATCTGATCTTTTTCTATTATGATTTTGCCATCTTTGGTTTTTAGGCAACCCGCTGATGCGTGTGTTCTTTTGTTAGTGATGTCATTAATTCTTTTGTGCATTGATTTGGTATTCCAAGTGTTGTGTTGGTTTTCAGTTTCCTTGCAATTTTCCACAAGCCATGTTTCTTTTGCCTCTTTGCACAGCTTCCTAATTTTCCTGTGAATCTCTTCATATTCTCCTCGTTATTTTTGTTGTTTCTTCTTATTTCTTTGAGTTTTAAGATGTCTTCCGTCATCCATTTCTTGCGTCCTATTATCTTTATTTTGGAGATGGTTGTTTCTGCAGCTTGGTTGACTGATTTCTTTAATATTTCCCATTGGTCACTGACGTCTTAAATAAGTATTTCCATATCGGACAATGCATCGAATCTGTTCTTTACCTCTGCGTTGAATTTATCTTTTATCTCCTCACTCTTCAGTGCCTATAGATCAAATTTTGCGTTTCTTGGTGTATATTTCAGTTTCTTATGATCAGGACACCTCCATGTCCATAATCTCCTTGGGTGCTATTGATACCAGGTGTTTCCAATAATCAAATCATGCTCGTTTGCCCACTGTACAAGTCTGCAACCTCTTTCATTCTGTCCTCCTAGTCCATACTTGCCTACTATGCATCCGTTTTGTTGATTTCCAACTTTGGCATTTATGTCACCCTTTATGATATTTACTTCAGAATTCTTGCATTTCTTTAAGGCATTCTCTAAATAATTATACAATTCATCAACGCTGTCATCACTACTGTCTGCTGTTGGTGCATAAACTTGTATGACGTTGACATGAAAAGGTCTTCCACTCAATTTCACCAGTAACACTCTGTCTGATACAGTCCAATATCCTTTGATCGATTTTGATCTCTCTGTATCCATTATAATTGCTACTCCTCGCTATTGTTTCTCTCCACCAGAATAGATTATTCTATATTCCTCAGATTTTATAATGTCCGTTCCTGTCCATCTGGTCTCACATATACCTAACAGGTTAATATTTAGTCTTCTAATTTAATTCTTATTATTATCAAATTTGCCATCCCCACTCACAGTTCTTACATTCCAAGTTCCTTTCAATGTTGATACTCTTTTGCAGTCAGTCACCTGCTGACGGTCTAGAGTCATCTGGTGCACATGTCTACCCCTACCGGGCGAGGCTGCTCTATGCAGCACCCATTTAGCCTCCTTTTCTCTGATTATCGATTAGACTGCAGTACATTATATTCTTGGCATCTGTAAAGAAGGTAGTTGTGGCATGTGGATTTTAATTTATGAGAATATTATGTTAAGTTTGTCTAGGGGATTTAGTTGATTCTCTGGTCACTGTTAGAATGCAAGGTGATCAGGGATGTTTACCACAAATACAAGGAGAAAACATTTAAATCTTTGAAACAATGGTATCTGTGTGTAGGTTTCTCCTCCCACTTCATCACCCTTTAAATTTACTATAGTGTTAGAGGATATTGATCGTTTACAACATATAAAACAACCACGGTTGAACATACATCAATACTGGACCTGACGTAAACATCAACAATTTTGAACAAACAGTTCAGGCATTAAATCAAGATCTGCAACAACATATATAAATATATTTGTAATGACCATACTGGATTTCCAGAACAGGCATGGGAATGATTTTCAATATGAAAAAACCCCATTACCCACATTGTCCCAAGGAAAAAAAAAATGTTATTACAAACAACACAACAACCACTAATTGGTTCTACATCTTTGACCCACTGTACATCAGTAAAGTAAACAATGGCCTAAGTTCATAAAAACCAAACATATAATCCATTGTTTCTGACACCAGTTACAATTCTCATATTTAAAAACGATTATGAGATGGTGTCAGCGTATTCAACCAAACCAACAACCACCTGTTGGTTCTACCATTCACTGGAAAAAAGTTACTAACCTTATACATCCATGGCATGGAGAAAAAAAACACATATAGAATATAAAGCACAATTAGTAACAATAATTAAACTAATCATTTAATTATGGTCCTTTATCCTTAGGTGTTGCTGTCGGTTATTCTTCTCCAGTGCGAAGCAGATAAAGCCCATATTTATCCTGTTCAGAAATAAATGTACTCAGTCATTTTCTACTTACATTATGTCCACTGAATTTGGCTGGTGAATATATATAATCCATAATCCAAGAATAGAATTATACACAAGCACATATCCCCTCCGTGGGGCTGAATTCAAGAATACTCTGTTGCAAGTGGGCTCTGTGGTTCAATTGAAATTGGTGCCTAAGTCTGTCAAGCTTTTAGGAGGATGCATCTTGAGTTTTCTGACCAGGTTCTTCCCTATATCATCTTATCGATGAAAAAGATGACGACTGTCCAACAGCTCGGTTTATGTTAACCGTTTCCCAATTTAGTTCCCAAGAGGCTTTGTCACACACCCGGTTCTTGTTGATAGGCCATCCCACATTTGGAGATGGGGCAATTAGGCCGACATGGAACCAGCATAGAGTTCTGATTCATTCCATTTCAGTGTAGAACATACAATGGTGAGTCATTCATTTTGTTCATCTGGAATTTTGTCCACGATTGATCTGCTGAAGGCATGCAACTGAAGAATATTAATTCCAACACATAAACTGGGAGTCGCACACAATCAGATGATTCGTGTTTTTGCATGCGTAGAGGCATTTACTCCGCTAGCTTCTTTCGTATGGCCTTCTGATGGTATTTCGGTTCAGAGATTTCGAGTGGATCTGGCTGCTTTCAGAGTGCTGTAGATTTGAACCTTGAGGTAATCTGGTTTCTAAGTTGTTTTTCAGTTGGTATTAAGTTGGTACCTTGGTTGTACTGTCTTATGTTGTTTCAGTGTCTCTTCCCATTTGTTTGAGTGGGTGTTCGTATCTAGCACATGGTGTTGAGTCTGCCGCTGTGTGACTGACTGAAGAATTATTCAATCCTGAACAAGAAACTGGGAATGCCCCATTATTTCGCGGATTTATGGCGTACCAGGCGGTATCTCCCAGACGTAAAAGTAGACGATACTCTGTTGTCGGTGTATTTTGAATATCCATTTATCTTGATGGACAATTAAATACAGAGATCCATCCTGGATATCCTGACAGAAGTAGGACTATCAATCGCTGAGTGTCTCTCTTCAACAGGACTTTCGCTGGCTAGGCAGGGGATAAGCTTAGCAGTCAACGTTGATGATTTTCTAGATCCAGACTATGGTTAGGACAGGTTGCCATTTATCACTTTCTGGCTGTTGACCCAGGATCCAGTTGTAGTGATATAGTCCAACAAAATCCAAACCACCACTCGCTACTGTCTATAGAAATGGATGACAAAGAATACAACCCAGGAATTAATCTACTGTGTTATGTTAACATGGTTATAATACAATTACAAACAAAAAAGGGAGAAGGAGAAAGGAGTGGGTTTCCAAGTTCCATGTCCCTCCTTGCTTGTTGTAGACCCATTCTGACTCTAAATGTGAGTACGGTATTTTCTCACTCTGTATTCCTTCCCATGTTGTTACTGAGACTTTCTGATGTGTGAAGCCATCCTTTCTATCCAACACTTAGCTAGTGCCTGTGTCATACATTGAAGAGAATAGTCCAGATATAGGCTCTTTTGTTTCCGATTCCTCGTCTCCATTCCTTCGTTATAATCAGCATTCGGCCAAGGCTATTCACATTGTTTTCTTATGTACTGACATGCACAAGGATTCTTACATCAACATCATCATGTCCCCAGGGGTCACATTAAAATTTATATTCCCACAGTAAAGAGTAACCATCAGGACAGAATATAATTCTCACAACAGAGAAAAACAAACATGTACATTTCTCTGATATTAAGTACATGATAATCATACGTAATAATTAATCATAATGATAATGCAAGGAGCCTATGTTTTTGGATTTCCTCATTGGTTAATCCATAAAACTAAAACATAATTTGTTTTCCCCCACTGCTTACAGCAGCATGATGTTAGTGAACGCTGTGATATATTTTGCCAAGTGCTGCTATTTGTAAGAACATTTTTTATTTATTAGAAATGATTTATGCAGCCTGATAAGTGTTCGGAACATATAATATTATTCCAGTTGTCCACCCCCTTGGTGGGGTGTGGCTAAAGGTTTGGTTATATCATGCGTTTTCTTTTTTTCAAGGCATCATATTCCCCCACAGGCATTTCCCTAGCAATATATTATGAAATGATTACATGTCCATCACCCATATTGAGTGGTTACTAATATGTTAACAAGAAGATTGCACCAAAATTTGGCGCGATAGCTTGAGTTACAGATTAGCAATTAGCAACCAATTTATCCAAAACGAACTAGATTCCATGATATGCGTGATCAGTATGCTTCCGCATGGATAAAAGTTTCCTGACATGTCCTTAACAGTGAATTTACACTACATAGGATATTTACAGATCAAAGGCGTTGATAGTGAGATATAGTTTCACAATGCCTAGAAGAGGTTTTAACATAGGAATTAGAAATTGTAAGTACGGACATTTCTGACAGTGTGGAACAGCCATTTTGCTCAGTAGTAAAAATCAATCAGACTCTAGTTTACAAGAATTGTTGATTTATCATTTTAACCAATTCTTAATTAAACACAATGGTATGTGTACCTTATAAAAATACATAAATACGTATTAATAATGTAGATTTAACATACCAATTGCTGCAGAGAATGATGTTTTTTGGGCTAAAATCGCCCCTCCCCGAAGGGAAAGGATTAACGTGTCTGACTCCTTTGTCTACACTGACCAAAATGGCTAGTAAAAACACTTTGTTTCACAATCAGCCGGTCTAGCCAGGTACGTGAACCAAACTAAGGCCACAATTTAAACTAATGCCAAATAAATTGCCACGGTCAGTCTATCGTTGTTTTTATTCCCCGAAAATAAGGTATTTAAACAGTAATCCCTAGGGCCTGTGCTATTTTTAAGGGCGTCAATGCCAGGAAAGGGTAAGGACGTTTTAATATGCGACAGTAGTTTGCCATTGCTTTCCTTTCTAGCAGTGACCATACTGATCGATTACCGTAGCCATTCCCCACACCCCTCCCCCCACAAAAAACAAACAATCCATCTTCTACCTACCGCCGTGAAGCTGGAGATCATCACCTACAACTATCTGTTGGCTGCTCTTCAACTTCATCCACCACCTGCACCCATGGCTTCACATAACCCTGATCGGGGTGGGGGGGGGGGGGAGCTAAACGGGTACTCCACCTTGCCCAAGAGTGTCTAGGTACTTGCTGGGCTATTTGCTTGGATGGATAGTTCAAAAAACAATATTATTTGGTTGTTTGGTTGGTCGGCTGTTTGCTAAATTGTTTGGTTCATTGGTTAGCCATTTGGGCGTTGGATCGTTTGGGTTATTGGCAAATTATTAATTTTAAAAACAATGTATTTGTGGTCGCTAGGTTTGAACTGAAACGTAGTCCATACACATACTACAACTGCTAGTGCACTGCACTGATTTTTGCGTGTGGATTAACTTTCCCTATTACCAGCATCCCCCGCCATCAGGCGAACTCACTCCTACTTCTGAGGTACTTGTAATTTACGTCCCAAAGTCAAGGAAGAGAAGTCAAAATTTTACTCCAAATAACGTGTGTAGAGGTTGGACCAGCCACCTTAACATCAGCACACATCTAGTTTAAAAGCGAGCGCTCATATCCATTCGGCTACGCTGAACTACAGCGCTGAACTAGTTAGCTGTTTAATTAGGTTATTGATTGGTGCCTGGTGTAATTAGTTGTTTAATTAGATTGTTGATTGGTGGCTTGTGTAATTAGTTGTTTAATTAGGTTGTTGATTGGTGGCTGGTGTAATTAGTTGTTTAATTAGGTTGTTGATTGGTGGCTGGTGTAATGAGTTGTTTAATTATATTGTTGGTTGGTGGCTTGTGTAATTAGTTGTTTAATTAGGTTTTGATTGGTGGCTGGTGTAATTAGTTGTTAAATTAGATTGTTGATTGGTGGCTGGTCTAATTAGATGTTTAATTAGATTGTTGATTGGTGGCTTGTGTAATTAGTTGTTTAATTAGGTTGTTGATTGGTGGCTGGTGTAATTAGTTGTTTAATTATATTGTTGATTGGTGGCTTGTGTAATTAGTTGTTTAATTAGGTTGTTGATTGGTGGATGGTGTAATTAGTTGTTAAATTAGATTGTTGATTGGTGGCTGGTCTAATTAGATGTTTAATTAGATTGTTGATTGGTGGCTGGTGTAATTAGTTGTTTAATTAGGTTGTTGATTGGTGGCTGGTGTAATTAGTTGTTTAATTAGGTTGTTGATTGGTGGCTGGTGTAATTAGTTGTTTAATTAGGTTGTTGATTGGTGGCTTGTGTAATTAGTTGTTTAATTAGGTTGTTGACTGATGATTGGCGAAATCAGTTGTTTAATAAGGTTGTTGATTGGTGGCTTGTGGAATCACATGTTTAATTACGTTGTTGATTGGCGGCTTGTGTAATTGGTTGGTTAATTAGGTTGTTTATTGGTGGTTTGTGTAATTATTTGTTTAAGTAGATTGTTAATTTGTGGCTTGTGCAATTAGTTGTTTAATTAGGTTGTTGATTGGTGGCTGGTGTAATCAGTTGTTTAATTAGGTTGTTGTTTGGTATCTTGTGTAATTAGTTGTTTAATTAGGTTTTTGATTGGTAGCTTGTGTAATTAGTTGTTTAATTAGGTTGTTGATTGGTGGCTTGTGTAATTAGTTGTTTAATTAGGTTGTTGTTTGGTGGCTTGTGTAATTACTTGTTTAATTAGTTTGTTGATTGGTGGCTTGTGTAATTAGTTGTTTCGTTGTTTGTTTAGTAAGTGACTGGGTTGAATGATTGTATAGTTAGTAGGTTGGTTGACTGATTGTTCAGTTACGTGGATGGTTGACTGTTTGGTTAGTGGATTCAGTGCATCCTCCTTTCAGAACGCCACAACCAACCCCTGCTTTTATTGACTTTTTGGGATTTTAAAAGCAATATTTATTTTCAATAGTTTGCAATTTGCTTTCTGAACGCCAACACTCATAGCATTGTGACAAATCAACTTAAACTGATCTGTTCAGATATCGCTTGCTACTGACTCCGAACTCGCTATGCCGGTTTTCGAAACTGCATGTATTATTCCTAAATCACATATAGGGTGTATTTGTATTGACTGTGCAGTGTTTGAAAATATTGCCGGTCCACGTTTTGAATTCACCCTTTATAAAATTAATGCATTATAATAGGTAAATACAAAACATGGACCGCACTATTTTCAAACACTGCACAGTTATTAAAAATACACCCTGAACATTATAGCGGCCTAACTAATGTTAACCTAATGTTAATTTGTGCGATGATATTTGTGTATAGCGTGTTCAGGGCGCCCTGGTATAGACTAATGGGACAGGAGAGAAAATGTTTATGCGATCAACGCCGCTGTTCATTGATTTTTCCTGTCGGAATATTTATAGAATATACCCTATTGGAGAAGGAGCGACAGTAAACAATAGACGCACACAGACAATTGATAGGGCGCATCTTTCATAAATATACACGGAGGTCAGCGTGACAGAATGGATAAGACAGATTTTTCTTAAACATCCGGTGTGTTGATGCCGAAGTAGCGGGTTCAAACCCTATCAATCAGTTGGACTAAAATGTTGACTTCTCATCCTTGAATTAGGAATATAAATTACAAGTACCTCAGAAGTTACTGTGGTTCACCTGATGGCGAGGGACACTGGTAATAGGGAAAGCTAGCCCAGCCCACAAGCAAAAATCAGCCCAGTGCCCTAGAAATAGTAGCATGTGTATGAACTACGCCTGAGTTCAAAGCACGCGAACACATAGATCTTCTTTTCACGCTTCTTCTCCATTTCGCTGCTCCGTGTAATTCTCCACACCGCTTCTCCATTTCGCTGCTCCGTGTAATTCTCCATAACGCTTCTCCATTTCGCTGCTCCGTGTAATTCTCCATACCACTTCTCCATTTCGCTGCTCCGTGTAATTCTCCATACCGCTTCTCCATTTAGCTGCTCCGTATATTTCCCCATACCGCTTCTCCATTTCGCTGCTCCCTGTACTTCTCCATACCGCTTCTCCATTTCGCTGCTCCGTGTAATTCTCCATACCGCTTCTCCATTTAGCTGCTCCGTATATTTCTCCATACCGCTTCTCCATTTCGCTGCTCCGTGTAATTCTCCATACCGCTTCTCCATTTCGCTGCTCCGTGTAATTCTCCATACCGCTTCTCCATTTCGCTGCTCCGTGTAATTCTCCATACTGCTTCCCCATCTCCATCCTCCGTGTCATTCTCCATACCGCTTCTCCATTTCGCTGCTCCGTGTAATTCTCCATACCGCTTCTCCATTTCGCTGCTCCGTATAATTCTCCATTCCGCTTCTCCATTTCGCTGCTCCGTGTAATTCTCCATACCGCTTCTCCATTTCGCTGCTCCGTGTAATTCTTCATCCCGCTTCTCCATTTCTCTGCTTAGTGTAATTCTCCACACCGCTTCTCCATTTCGCTGCTCCGTGTAATTCTCCATATCGCTTCTCCATTTCGCTGCTCCGTGTAATTCTCCATACCGCTTCTCCATTTCGCTGCTCCGTGTAATTCTCCATATCGCTTCTCCATCTCGCTCCGCCGTGTAGTTAGTTAGTTAGTTAGTCGACAGATCATCCTCATTACACATCGAACCATTCAGTCCATAAGTGCTCGGATCCCCTCCTCAGCAAATCCCGCAACGTGTAGCGGCTAACGACGCCAGTTCTGTGTTGGTTTATCAATCTTCTTTGGCTTCCTGCGTAGTGTTCTTGTTTGGCCACCCCTCTTTTAATTTGCTGCTCTCGCAGTCTGGCCATTGTTGTAGATTCACAGTCATCACTTGGTTCTCGCAAAAGTCTTACTTCTCGTAGAGCATTCAGAATGTCGGCCTGGTCCATGGCGCGTCCGCCCTCCACAGTAGCCTCACCTGCGAGCTTGTCAGCCCGCTCATTTCCTTGTACTCCCGCATGTCCTGGCACGAAGATTAAACTAATCTTTGCCAGTCGAGACCGCTCCAGAGGCAGCAACCATTCTCTTCGGATCGACCCCTCCTCTATCCTCTTGATCATGTTCATTGAGTCGCTAAGGAAACAAGCCCTAGTGAATGTCTGTGTCTCGAGCCATGTTATTGCTTTACTTACTGCCATGACTACCATGGTCAGGCTACTTGTGGTTTCAGTGAAAGCACCAGAGTCCTCCTTCACAATTCTCCCTCCGGCCCGAGCTGTAAAGGCCCATGAGCTTCTCACATGTCGGACGACCGACCCATCTGTGTAGATGACCGCGTCACCGTCTAGCGAATTCTCGAAAATCAACGCTTGTACTTCAGCCTCAACAGCAGCCGGATTTTCTTGTCTGCATTTTCTATCTAGTTGGATGCAAACTGAAAAGGATGTGCAGAAGTCTGTTGGTACTTGCACCCACTCCTCGCCAGGTTCTCGCCGTGTAATTCTCCATATCGCTTCTCCATCTCGCTCCTGCGTGTAATTCTCCATATCACTTCTCCATTTCTCTGCTCCGTGTAATTCTCCATACCGCTTCTCCATTTCAC
>OY992876.1:81210733-81248233 GCA_963921405.1 Cepaea hortensis
TTCCTCTTCCTTGTCTAAGTCCAGCTTGAACCACGTTAATCCCTTCTTCCATTTTCTTACAAAGTAACAGAGAGCATAAAAGGGACTTTCCGTGAATATTAAAACAACAGAAGCATTGATTATAACAGAAAGCAAATAAAATAAAAATGTGATATAACAATTAAATAAAATTCTGAATATGTTATGACAACGAATCTGTTATGACAATGAAT
The DNA here is from genome assembly GCA_963921405.1 of Cepaea hortensis. Classification (NCBI taxonomy): domain Eukaryota; kingdom Metazoa; phylum Mollusca; class Gastropoda; order Stylommatophora; family Helicidae; genus Cepaea; species Cepaea hortensis. The sequence continues at coordinate 81,210,946 of OY992876.1, forward strand.
CTGTTATGACAATGAATCTTTTATAGCAATGAATCTGTTATGGCTACGAATCTGAAAAAATGAGGGAACACATTAGGAGGAACCTTTAGTCAGCGGTGATTTTCTTTTTATCCCAGACAATAGTTCTGAAAACCTTGGACAGTCGCTAACATCAACTTCCTGGGAGAGAGAGGCTAGTGAAAGTACAGCATTATACAAAACGATCAGAAGGAGTTAACCCGCATTACTTCATCATATAACGACAAGCCAGGAATTTGAGAACATCGTGACAACAGGACAGATCAGCAACATACGAGGCAGAAGCAGACCATGAGAAAGTATACTGGATGGTCTACGATGATGAAGTAGAGGAACAGCATCAACAGATTTGATCCAGAACACCAAGGGCAGGGATCTGTAGTCACATACGAACGTCTTCACCAGTCGACGGGGCACTTGATGATGACGACATGTCTCGGACATTTATAATTAACCAAACATAAGTGCTCAACTTGGAGAAATGTGATTTCAAATTTGAAAGAAACCGGTTTAAAAGACAAGAGGGTCAGCTTCATTGCACTGAGATTTATTTATCACATATGTCTCGGTATTTTTCCGCAGGGTGGCCTGCCGAAAGCATCTCGAACTCCACATCTCTAACGACGACCTCCTGGAGTTTCCTAGACAATGTCAGTCGTGAACCAAATCTCGTAGCCCGGAATCGAACCCACAACCTTCAGACCGTAAAGTAGGCGGTGTAACCAATGGTCAGGGAGACCCCCATTTAAATACTGATATATGTAGCTGGTACGGTGCTCCTCTCAGACATTGCAACAAACTAGAAGAACTAAACGTCTCAGCCAAGCGGAAGATGTGTTTCTGAGCACTGCAATGTAAAATGCAATAATGTGCACAGACAAAAGTTGCATGCCAACCAAAAATTACAATCAACAGACTTCTAATTAAAATATCAAACTTTGATTACTTAAGCTGAACAATAAACAAACACAGCAACTCTTCACAAGAGGTCAGAGAGATATTTGCCAATGCAACGCGGAGATCAGAAAGCATTAAGAATCTATTTCAGAAGACAGCTAACAAATATAAGGGACATGTATGAGAACATGCATGTTTCCTGTGGAAGTATACGGATGCAGATCATCGACTATTTCACAAACTTTGAGAAGAAACCCGTAACTTGGGAACTATAGGGTGTATTTTTAGTGACGGCAGTGTTTGAAAATATTGGCGGTCCAAGTTTGGTATTCACGCTCTGTAAAGTTCATGCAACATAATAGGTAAATTCAAAACTTGGACCGGTAATATTTTGAAACACAGTGCACAGTCATTAAAAATACACGCTGTAAAATGTTGCATACAATTCTTAGAATACTGTGGTTGGGAAAGAATTCTGACATTCTAAAAGATATAACATCGTAGAAAACTGTCTCGTGTACAAAATTATGTATTGGAAAGTGAAATTATGTGTGTACGAGTGGGCTTCAAATAAAACATTTAATATTGTTGATTTATTTGTTGTTTCGGGATTTGAGATTTTTAAATATTGAGCACAACCCACTACTGGCAACGCTGATCGCATTCTGGTATGAACCTAAGACGCTTCACACGCCAGTGATCCGGGGTTTGTTTCCGCGTCCGGTGAAGGATATGCACTATTTAGTATTGTGTGTGTTTTATGTGTGTGTGTATGTGTGTTTAACAGTCAGGTCTTAGTCAGATATGACTGAGCTACCGTATAACAGTAGACGGTACTACCTGGTTTCTGTTAGCGCCGAACGTTGGGCGGCGCTTACCAAACCCGACACCCCACATTGTGCCAACGGCTTCGGGCGGAAGAGCGCAATTGGGAGGGTACAAGCCTTACCCTGGTGCGAGGAAATGCAAGCTAAAGACAAAATTGTCATGGCAGGGCAGACCAGGCCCTAAGCCTTGGTTAGCGACTGGTCTAGGATCGAAGCTCCGACAGGCGGACAGTTAGAGCATTGCTTTGCTGATCCGGCAGCTTCTGCAGCTTGTCTTGTTCCAGATGTAGGGGTGTTACCTTTCCTCTGGAGTGAACTAGGCAGGCCGAGAGAGGGATCATGCTGCATGGGCAACACATGATCTCTATATTTTAGCCCAGGCTTTGTGCTATGGAGAGGCAATAACTCCATCCCTGGTCTTAACTGGTCTCGGAATCAAAGCGAGAGGCAACTGTTGACTGCAACAACTATAGGGGTATCTCACTTCTGTGTATTGTTGGAAAAGTATTTGCCAGAATTGTTCTGCGCAGACTTCAAGTCCTAGGAGATCAAGTCTACCCCGAATCACATTGTGGCTTTCGACAGAACCGGTCTACCACTGATATGATATTCTCATTGCGACAAATGCAAGAAAAATGCCGTGAACAGAATCAACCACTGTTTATTGCCTTCATCGACCTCACAAAGGCATTTGATTTGGTCAGTCGTGAGGGTCTGTTCAAGGCACTAAAGAAGATTGGCTGCCCACCAACTCTTCTGTCCATTGTGGAATCGTTCCACACAGGCATGAAGGGTATAATCAAGTTTGATGGTGCAACTTCTGAAGAATTTGAAATCAAGAGTGGAGTTAAGCAAGGTTGTGTACTAGCTCCCACCCTCTTTGGAATATACTTTTCACTTCTACTGAAATATGCATTTCGTGATCAGGATTGTGGTATATACATTCACTCACGCTCAGATGGCGGCCTCTACAATGCTCAGAGATTGAAGGCTAAGACCAAAATTAGGAGGGTACTGATCAGAGAGTTGCTTTTTGCAGATGATGCTGCAGTTACGACCCACTCTGAGGAAGAATTGCAATGTCTACTATCTGCATTCTCCAATGCTTGTTCTGAATTTGGTTTAACAATTAGCAAAAAGAAGACACAGATTATGTCACAAGGTGCACATGGGGTACCATCAATCTTTATTGACGACGCCGAACTAGAGATAGTAGACCATTTTACATATCTAGGATCGGTGGTAAATAGCAAATTATCCCTAGATCAGGAAATCAACATCCGGATTGGTAAGGCAGCAACAACAATGAACAGGTTAAGAAAAAGAGTCTGGGAGAACAGGAAGCTTACTGCCAAAACAAAAGTCCTTGTCTATCAAGCCTGTGTCCTTAGTACTCTTCTCTATGGCAGTGAAACCTGGACAACTTACTCACACCAAGAGAACAATTTAAACAGCTTTCATATGCGGTGTCTGCGAAGAATTCTTGGTATTAAGTGGCAAGACAAAATCACAAATACTGAAGTATTGGAAAGATCAGGTTGTGTGACAGTTTATTCCATGCTCAGTCTTCGTAGACTTAGATGGATAGGACATCTTAGGCGGATGGATGATGGTAGAATACCAAAGGATATCTTTTTTGGTGAATTACAGATGGGTAAGAGATCTCAGGGTCGGCCTCTACTACGATACAAAGATGTGTGTAAGCGGGACATGATTGATACAGGCATTGATAATGCACATTGGGAGCAAGTCGCCGCTGAACGTGTTGCATGGAGGGCAAATATCAGAAATGGAATAAAGTCAAAGGAGAAAATTATTGCAGAAAAGTCACACACCAAGCGTTTGAGACGTAAGATGGTGCATGATGGTGGAAATGACCACGTGTTCACATGCACCCACTGTGAACGGACATTTACAGCGCAAATTGGCCTTATCAGTCACACTCGCTACTGCCATAGTTAAAAGTTATTATGCCTTTTTAAAGCACAAACTATCGTCTGTCAAGACGGCAAGGTGCCAATGTATGTGTGTTTGTATGTGTGTGTGTGTGTGTGTGTGTGTGTGTGTGTGTGTGGGTGTGTGAATGTATTCTTATATAATAAAGACCTAATGTATCTATCATTTGTTTTTTCTGTGTATTTACCACTGCGTTCAATGCATGTCCTCCAGCACCGATAAAGTGCTTGGATTCCTGTAGAAAACAATTCTCTTAGTCGCGAGTGTAACCACCCTGGGGCCACTACTCGGTGTACTTGACAGAAGCCACACCGATGTGAAACTTCTTACTTCACTCATACACCTGCTGGACTGACAGACATGCATCGCCATACTGGACCTTCATTCGCCGGTGAATTTCTATAGGTTTCACCCCTTCACTGATAACAGAACGCTGTTTCTCTTTGGTGCATGTCAAAAGTGGAGCCGCCATTTTTAACTGTCCCTATCATGTCACCGTGTTCGTCTGCACTGTGGTGACTCGCGCTCAGAACTCTTGACATCCTTAACAACAGTATAGACAGATGACAAGACAATGGTGTGGGATTGTAAGTTCTATCACACTTTTAAGGATTTAATGTGAAGCCCTCTCGTATATCTCCATCCTGTGTCTTTCTCTCCCTCCTGTCTTTCTATTCTCCTTGTGTTTGTCTCTATGTCTCTCGGCCTCCTGTCTCCCACTCCATTCTGTCTCCTTCTTCCTACTGTCGCCCTCGTCCTCCTGTCTCTTCCTTCTGTCTTTCCCTTCTCTCTCATGCCTCTTTCTGCATCCTGTCACTCTCTCCCACTTGTCTCTGCTTCCCCCTCTCCCTCATGTCTCTTTCTCCCTCTTGTTTGTCTATTCCCCTGGCTCTATCTCTGCCTCCCTCATGTCTCTTTCTCCCTCCTGTCTCTCTCTCTCCCTCCATTCTTTCCATCCCCTCCCTGACACTGTTTAACCCTATATTTGCATCTAACGGTAAAGACCCCCATGTGTCTGACTCTGAACGACAAGCGCGCGTGAAAATGTCCCCCCAACCGCCGCTCACAAACATTCCCCACCAGTCGGCCCTGGGATAGTTCGTGTGTGTACTCACTCTGGGATACTCATGTCTTGTGCTCACCTACTCACACACGTCTGTTGGGTAACCTGGACTGGACGTGAGTATGTTCTATCCTGAAATGTATTCAGCTTAGCTGCCACAGCGTAATTGTCACCATGTTCTGGCCTGAAATTCATAAAGCTTAGTTACCACAGCGTAATCATTTTTTCCCCATCTCTACTTCTGTCACCTACGCATTTGTGTTTACCATTGTTCACACTTGTATACTTATCTTACCGTTGTTTATTTCCGGTCTCTTTCTGTTCATTTAATGTGACATATTTTTACATTTTCTAGCTGCATATGTATTGTTTTTTTTCTACCTCTCGCAATTCTACATATATCTGTAATTCATATATCTTTATTTCGGCATTTTATGGACTTTTCTATATCTCTAATACTGTATATTTTATTTAGTTTATATTTCTTTATCTTTACTACTGCATATTTCTGATTTTTCTAACTCCGTAATACTGCATATATTTTACTGTCTGTTTTCTTTTAATTTATTCATGTCTAAATTTTCTCTCTCTATTAATACTGTATATTTATAACATACCTACTTCTCTTAAATACTGACTAATTTTAATTTGTCTGGCTATCTAATACAGTGCCGGCTTCTTGGCCTAGAGGTTAGCAACTTTTCTCCGTAATCTCGTATACTCTCGTAAGTAACGTGACGACGGTGAGAATCAGCAGTGGTTCGAATCGCGTCGGTAACTTACGGGGTATGTGAGCCGGCCGCTCAGGAAGCAATGGCAAACTACTGAGCGTAATCTTGCCAAGAAATCAACAATCAGCTGAAAGATGCTGATGTTGACAGCGATGTCCTGTAAAGGATATGCAAACATTTTTACCTAATACTGTATATCGCTTACATTCCTGTCTTCGTAATTCTCATACATATTGTTGCGTTTCCATTTGTTTATTCTTTAAATTTAACTCGTGTTTCTGTGCTGTCTTTGCTTCCTTTTCTGGCTTAGTTTGTCCTCTTCAATATTTACATTTCCAAGCAACTTTGCCTAGTTGTTCTCTCTCTGCCGGTCTCTCTGGCCGAGGGGTTACGCCACTTTCTCCGTAATTCCGTTTATCACGCAGTCTCGTAGCGGGCGAGAACTGGGAGCGGTTCTACCCCCGCTGGTGACTTTCCGGGATAACTGAGCCAGCCGCTCAGAAAGCAATGGCAAACTACTGTTGACAGCGATGTCCTGTAAAGGATATGCGAATTAAAATTTTATATATATATATATATATATATATATATATATATATATATATATATATATATATATATATATATATATATATATATATATATATACACACACACACCTACACAACTAGTGACACAAAAATCCCAAATGGGGACGCCTAGGGAGGTGATGCACTCGTAGTCTCTGGATTTTAAATGCAGAACATATCATACAGGCGGCACAACCAATGACTTGTTCTTGTTCGTTGTTGTTGTTTTGTTTTTTTGCCTTTGCGCTTGATTTTTGTTGCCGCTGTTATTATTATTATTATTATTATTTATTGTTGTTGTATTTGTTATTGTAGTAGCTGTTGTTGTTCTTCTCTCTTCCACTTCTCCATGCCTGTTTTGCCTGTAGACATCTGTTGTATACCATATGCCTGGCCATGTAGCTGTCATGTTTAAATTGTGTGTCGTCATGTTTAAATTGTGTGTCATGGTTGTGTCTTATCCTTGTGATTCTTCTTCTTCTGCTCTGTATCTCTCTTTGGAGCAAACCCCCCTCAATCGTCCTCTCTTTTCACTATCTCGTGCGTCTCTGTTCATTCTATGTTAGTTGGAGTTTGTGGCTGAATCTTTCCACATGACCCGGTAAATTGCCCTAAGACAACGTCAATTAGTCGCCTCCAAAGGCATGAATAATAGGCTACAGTATTACAATTTTTATTTTCTGATAGACCTTGGTAACACACGGACGATCCTTTTGTTTACATATGCCATATCTTTTACGAAACATGAGACACACCGACTGAAAATTGAGACTATCAAATGTTGACTGTGAAATGTAAATAGTGAATTCGGACAGAAATATTCTGGTGGTTAAATGCAGATTTATACAGTTCTCGGGGGTACGTCCCTCCCCCAGGCTGTGAAGTTTGGACTCTTGCCCTAGATGTCGTAATCCGAGGATGCCGACTTGTGAGAGTATACATATGTGAGTCGCCCTGTCGCAGTGGACAGCACGCTTGCCTGGTGGCTCTGTGGTCAGGTGTTCGAGCCTCTTTCGAGGCCGGCATTTTGCTTTCATTGACCTGGGTTCTAGGGTCAGCTGCAGCCTAAAGGGGGTACCAGGAAATGTCCTTAAGACGGCCTGTCTGGTGATGAATGGGGCAACCATCAAAGTGATGACTGGTTCAACTGTAAGGGGCAAGCAGAAACATACACTTATTAAGTCAAATCAGGAGTCTAGGTGGTGTAGCGACTAGACACTGCCGTCTGTGTGGTCACGGTTCAATCCCCCTTTGGGTTGATTGGAATTTGTTTATGTAATTTATTTATAGAAAACTAGCTGACCCTGCCCGGCTTCGCCCAGTCCCTGGTGGGAAGCATCTCATTTAATTCATATAAGTAGTCATATAAGTTCCCGTTCCCGTTACCGACTATCTGTCTGTCTGTCTGTCTGTCTGTCTGTCTGACCCGCCCGGCATCGCCCAGCTCCTGGTGTGAAGCATCTCATTTAATTTATATAAGTAGTCATATAAGTTCCTGTTCCCGACTGTCTATCGGTCTGTCTATCTGTCTGCCTGACCCTGTCCGGCTTCATTAAATTCATACAACAAAAAAAGTAACTTAAAAGAACGTTCTTCCACACACCATCCATTATTTTTAATGAAAACTCTTTCTAATCACCTGCATGACTACAGTAACTTCTTAAGCAAAAAAAGATGAGTTACAATGTTATGCATTGTGCATCATTTTTATGAAAACTTTGAAAATGCCTTACAGATTGTATCATTATTTATTATAACTCATATGCCGGTACATAACTATGGACAAAGAGTTTATAAATCTTTGAAAACGATGCCACAATATGACTATAAGTTATACAGAAAAGTTATGCCCCTTGAAATAACTTTTACAGAGTTAGGTCCCCTGAGATATATGAAATTATGATGAAAAATGACAAATGAAATAATACTGAGTAAGCAGGCGATTTCACACTAACAAAATATCACAGTTGACAGCTCTGGAATGAAAGGAAGGCGTGTAGAAAATTTCATCTCAATCGGATGGGCCGTTCGCGAACAAATAAAGGACATACATACATACAGAGATACATAAATACGGACGCACATCCTAATTTATATATAAGATAAAACAAACTGCGGTGGAAAGGAGTTTAAAAATATGGATACTACATTCTTCTTTTTCTTGCGATCATCACCATTACCATCGTCATCACAATCATCATCACGACCACCATCACGACCATCATCACCAAGCAAAAGCTGCAGGAAAAGTATATTATGGAATACGTCACTATCATTGAATTAAACAGTATAAAATAACACAAAGTAATGCAGCTTTACATAACAGAATTACGACACATACAAGACTTTGCGGTGACTAGCCTTCATCAGCAATCAAACACATCCACGAAACACAATATATAGTACAGAAGAAGATCCTCCGGTAACTACATTAAGGCATAAGGACGGGATGAGAAGAATAAAAAGGTGGGAAAACATTAGAGCAACGAAGAGAAAATAAAGATAGTTAGTTAGTCGACAGATCATCCTAATTGGACATCGAACAATTCACTCCGTAAGTGCTCGGATTCCCTCCTCGGCAAATCCTGCAGCGTTTAGCGGCTCATGACATCAATTCTGTGTTGGTTTATTAATCTTCTTTGGCTTCCTGCGTAGTTTTCTTGTTTGGGCACACCTCTTTTAACTGGCTGTTCTTGCCACTGACTTGACCAATATTGACGAAGTGAGAAAAACGGCTGTGACTGATGCCGAACTCAATCGTCTTAACATTGATATTGCTGGCCTGCATGAGACTCGCCTCGCTGAGGAAGGGTCACTCGGGGAAAACAATTACACCTTTTTTTGGAATGGTAGAGGGCAGGAAGAAAAAAAGGCAACATGGTGTGGGCTTTGCAGTGAAGAATTCGCTACTGAGAATGATTGAAATTCCAGAAGAAGAAAATGAAAGACTATTATTCCTGCGCTTGGCAACCTCTTGTGGTTTTGCCACCATTATTACTGTATTTGCACCGACACTCGATTCCTCTGATGATGTGAAGGATTCGTTCTTTGAGGAGTCAGACTCCGTGATCAAGGTAGTTCCAAAATCTGACTACATTTATATGCTCGGTGATTCAATGCTCGTGTGGGCAAGGACTCGAGTTCATGGCCAGTGTGCATTGGAAAATACAACACCGGTCGCATCAATGAAAATGGGCAACGGCTGCTGGAGCATTGCACCAGAAATGACCTATGTATTACAAACTCCTTTTTTAAAACAAAAGAGCTGCATAAGGTCACATGGAAACATCCAAGATCCGGCCATTGGCACCAACTGGACTTCATCATCACACGGAGACAACACCTGAACCATATATCATTGACTCCAAGTTACCACAGTGCTGACTGTGATACGGATCATTCTTTGGTTGTTGCAAGGGTTAGACTGAGACCAAAGAGAATCTACACAGATAAACACAAAACCAGCCCCAGGATTAATATTATTAACACTCACGATCCTGAAAAGTGCTTTCAGTTTCAACAGCAACTTGAAGACGCTTTCACTGATACACCAGAAAATTGTACAGTAAATGAAAAGTGGGGTCAACTTAAGGAAACTCTTTATAAAACTGCCGTAGAGGTGTACGGCACTGTGGATCATAAGAGGCAGGACTGGTTTGCTGCAAACAGCCAGACTCTGCAGCCCTTTATTGATAAGAAGAAGATAGCTCTCTTAAGAAACAAGGAAAGACTAACGCGTAACACTCTGAGTGAGCTAAAGCAAGCTAGGAAGGATGTGCAAAAGGCTGCCAGGCAGTGTGCAAATGATTATTGGATCAAGTTATGTGAGTCCATTCAAATCGCAAGTGATAAGGGAAACATAAGAAGCATGTATGAAGGAATAAAGAAAGCCTGTGGTCCAATGATCAAAAGAAGTGCACTATTGAAAACCTTGACTGGAGAAATCATAACTGATAAGAAACAGCAGATGGACAGATGGGTAGAGCACTATTTAGAGCTTTACTCAAGTGAGACCAAACTAGTGGATGATGCCCTCAACGCCATAGAGGCTCTACCAACTCTTGATCACCTGGATACACTTCCCACCATAACATAAGTTAAGTGTGCTATAAATGAACTTGCATCTGGCAAGGCTCCAGGTAAGGATGGGATTCCAACAGAGGTTATCAGGAGTGGGCAAGACACATTCACTCTACAGATCCACCAGCTAATAGAGCTGTGCTGGCGAGAAGGACAAGTCCCACAGGATTTCAAAGATTCAAGCATCATAACACTGTACAAGAACAAGGGCGATCGGAGCGACTGCAATAACTATAGGGGTATCTCACTTCTGTGTCTGGGTATTGTTGGAAAAGTGTTTCCCAGAATTGTTCTGCGCAGACTCCAAGTCCTAGGATTGATTGATTGATTGATTGCTAGAAGATCAAGTCTACCCCGAATCATAGTGTGGCTTTCGACAGAACCGGTCTACCATTGATTTGATATTCTCTTTGCGACAAATGAAAGAAAATGCCGTGAACAGAATCAACCACTGTTAATTGCCTTCATCGACCTCACAAAGGCATTTGATTTGGTCAGTCGTGAGGGTCTGTTCAAGGCACTAAAAACAATTGGCTGCCAACCAACTCTTCTGTCCATTGTGGAATCGTTACACACAGGCATGAAGGATATTATTAAGTTTCATGATGCAACGTCTGAAGAGTTTGAAAACAAGAGTGGAGTTAAGCAAGGTTGTGTACTAGCTCCCACCCTCTTTGGAATAAACTTTTCACTTCTACTGAAATACGCCTTTCGTGATCAGCATGGTGGTATATACATTCACTCACTCTCATATGACGGCCTCTACAATGCTCAGAGATTGAAGGCCAAGACCAAAATTAGGAGGGTACTGATCAGAGAGTTGCTTTCTGAGGAAGAATTACAATTTCTACTATCTGCATTCTCCAATGCTTGTTCTGAATTTTGTTTAACAATTAGCAAAATGAAGACACAGCTTATGTCACAAGATGCACATGGCGTACCATCAATCTTTATTAACGACGCCGAACTAGAGATGGTAGACCATTTTACATATTTAGGATCAGTGGTAAATAGCAAATTATCCCTAGATCAGGAAATCAACATCCGGATTGGTAAGGCAGCTACAATAATGAACAGGTTAAGAAAAAGAGTGTGGGAGAACAGGAAGCTTACTGCCAAAAGTCCTTGTCTATCAAGCCTGTGTCCTTAGTACTCTTCTTTATGGCAGTGAAACCTGGACAACTTACTCACACCAAGAGAAACGTTTAAACAGCTTTCATATGCGGTGTCTGCGAAGAATACTTGGTATTAAGTAGCAAGACAAAATCACAAATACTGAAGTATTGGAAAGATCAGGTTGTGTGACGGTTTATTCCAAGCTCAGTCTTGGTAGACTTAGATGGATAGGACATCTTAGGAGGATGGATGATGGTAGGACACCAAAGGACATCTTTTTTGGTGAATTACAGATGGGTAAGAGATCTCAGGGTCGGCCTCTACTACGATACAAAGATGTGTGTAAGCGGGACATGATTGATACAGGCATTGATAATGCACGCTGGGAGCAAGTCGCCGCTGAAGGTATTGCATGTAGGGCAAACATTAGAAGAAATGGAATAAAGACAAAGGAGAAAATTATAGCAGATAAGTAACACACCGAGCGTGTGAGACGTAAGATAGTGCATGATGGTGGAAATGACCACGTGTTCACATATACCCACTGTGAACGAACATTTACAGCGCGAATTGGCCTTAGTCACATTCACAACCGCCATGTGTAAAAGTTAATATGCCTTTTTGAAGCACAAACTATCGTCTGTCAAGACGGCAAGGTGCCAATGGATATCTCTCTCTCTCTCTCTCTCTCTCTCTCTCTCTCTCTCTCTCTCTCTCTCTCTCTCTCTCTCTCTATATATATATATATATATATATATATATATATATATATATATATATATATATATATATGCATTGGGCGATGCGATCATATAATACCTGCTATAACAATTCATAGGGAACAGTAATAGTGAAACCTCGTTTTTGTAGACCTTCATATTCCGCATGCCCCATGTGACATTTCGAAAGTACTATACCTACCACTCTCTCCCTCGTCACACACGTCATTCCTCTTATATATTCGTCCACTATAGCCGACCCATTCAGTGACACCCACTCATGCATTGTACGCACACCCACTCGGACTCCTCGGTTCTCACTCTCGGATAACTACCACATCTTCATTGCTTTCAGTCTCCCACCTCACATCCCTGCCGCTAATTATTCACGTACTACTTCCACTCATTTACCTGGGACTCTCACTGAACCGTGACCACCCACTACCCTGGTATCAACCCCTACTTCGGTCCCCATGCCCCACAGACTCCTACGGCTATGTATAAAAGAGGATAAAGAATATATTCGTGGTGGCAGTACAGCCTCGGACTCTGAGTTAAGTGGCAACATTGTTTCACATTTTCAATTTCTCTTCCTTGCTCTCATTTTTGTTCATCTTTTTATTCTTCTCATCCTGTCCTTATGCCATGTAGTTACCGGAGGATCTTCTCCTGTGCTATATATTGTGTTTCGTGCATGTATTTGTTTGCTGATGAAGGCTAGTCGCCGCAACGTCCTGTATGTGTTGTAATTCTGTTCTGTATAGCTGCATTACTTTGTGTTATTTTATATTGTTTACATGTCCTCAGCTTTAGAACAGTTCCACCTAATGTTATTAATATTTTCCCTGAATGTAAGAATGAGAGTGCTGAAGTGCTATATAGAACCTGTTTTGCTCTATGGCGGTGAATTTTGGAATGTAAATTAAAAAATTAGAAAGACCTTGGAAGCAACGGAGATGTGATTCCTGAGACGAATGTTGCCAATTCACTGGACTGCCAAAGTAACTAACATCGATTGTCTGAAATAGGCTTATGAAACTATGACACTATATACAACAATAAGAAATAGGCAAACATCTTTCTTTGGTCATGTGATGAGAAGAAAGGCATTGGAATACATTGTGACAACCGGAAAGATCAAGATGAAGAGAGGCAGACGCAGACCAAGAGAAATGATGCTAGATGGACTGAGATGGCGGCATGGAGGAATATCGTTAGCAGAGCTGATCCAGAACACCAAAGACAGCGATTGGCGGATAGATATGAATGCCTACGATAGCTTACAGGGCACTTGATGATGATAGTGCTAATTATGATGATATATTAAATGAATTCCTTATAAAGTTACAGCTTATATCAACTGATGTCAGTGTATCGATCAGGGTCATGCACTGACCTGGTAGTAGTAGGCCTCTTTCAGTCCTGAAGGACTATAGAGTTGTGCCGCTTGGGCAGCACCTGGCAGCACCGCTGGTGACTGTATAGTCCAATTCGAGAATGACAATCACTGTCACAGTTTCCGCATCTGTAAGATGAGGCAAGTCCCACAGTAAGTGACTGCGTTTTAAGCCTGTGCCGCCTATCCTCAGTTTGTTGGATCAGATTGCGCTCAAAGAGCACCAGACCGTTTCGTACATCTCTTCTCCAGGAGCATCTGTCTGTTGCAACTCTTTCCCACGTGTCTGGATCTATGCATTGACCTAGTTTCACAGATCAGTAGGTAGTGTGTTTCGTGACAATGATTGATGGTCATGGCCCATTTTCAAATAACTGTGCCTCTGGGCTACATTACTTGGTGCCTGCCCGCAATAGAAGGAATAAAATGGTATGACAGAATGACCGATGTGAAGCTCATGGAGAGAACGAAAGACATATAAGTGAACCTAGAGGTGAGGAAAAGATACTGGCACTGGATAGGACATTCATTGTGACAACTTGAAAATAGTGTCACTAGAAACATCTTTGTCTTGAATTCTCAAGGCAAATGAAATAGAGGAAAGCCCAAAAACACAAGGAGGAGAGAAGTAGAGATATCCAAAAATAAAATGGGGAGGGCATGGACACAGCTGCATGGGATGGCTAATGATAGGGGTGAGTTAGTTGAGGGTCTATGGCCAAGTGGGAAAACACTGGCGAAAGAAGAAGAAGAAGTAAACAACATTTGGGATATCATAAATCTAAAAGATGAACTCGTTACTCAAAAATACAACCCGATTAGCTGTCGCCAAGACACCCGCATTAAAACATCCTGAAAACTTAATGCACGTCCGGATCTGGAACGTGACAATCGATATCCGGAATAAACAACACTCAGGGGTAATCACCGCAACAACCATTTTTTTGTAGGAGGACATAAACAAAGAGATTAAGTCCATTTTTGTGCCATCGGGCACCTTGTTTGTCAAGGCGAAAAAAACATTCAAGTGCAGTAGCGCACGCGAAGGCACAAGAGGAAGTGGGAACAGATGATAGCCAGATCGAAGAAGATGTCCGAATGTGGACACCTGTTCGTGTTAGCGTGCAATCAGCGGTCAGTATGGCCATAACCAGGCAGAAGTGACATGTTTGAATACAACACCAAATCTACCCATCTTAACATTCATGATGTTATTGTTGTTTGCGTTCGATGGCTTTGAACTCAAACGTAGTCCATACACTTGCTGATTTTTGCGTGTGGGTTTGCTTTCCCTTAATACCTGTCTCAGTCGCCATCAGGCGAATCCACTCTGAAATCAGAGGTACTTGTAATTTACGTCCCAAAGTCAAGGACGAGAAGTCAACACTTTTGTCCAACTGACCGGTGTAGGTGTTGAACCAGCTACCTCGGCATCAGGACACCGGATGTTTAAAAACGAGTGCTCTTATCCATGCGGCCATGCAGACCTTCCACAATCCTGAGGTCTGTCAACTTGACCATGTAACCATGTGTCCGGTTGTCTCCCTACTTGACCACGACACCAAGTGTCTGGTTGTCTGTCAAATTCACCACGACACCAAGAGTCCAGTTGTCTCATAACTTGACCACGACACCAAGTGTCTGGTTGTCTGTCAAATTGACCACGACACCAAGTGTCCAGTTGTCTCCCAACTTCACCACGACACCAAGTGTCTGGTTGTCTGTCAAATTGACCACGACACCAAGTGTCTGGTTGTCTGTCAAATTGACCACGACACCAAGTGTCTGGTTGTCTGTCAAACTGACCACGACACCAAGTGTCAGGTTGTTTACCAACTTGACCACGACATCAAGTGTCCGGTTGTCTCCCAACTTGACCACAACACTAAGTGTCTGGTTGTCTCCCAACTTGACCACATGACACCAAGTGTCTGGTTGTCTGTCAAATTGACCACGAAACCAAGTGTCTGGTTGTCTGTCAAATGGACCACGACACCAAGTGTCCGGTTGTCTTCCAAATTGACCACGACACCAAGTGTCTGGTTGTCTCCCAACTTGACCATGACACCAAGTGTCTGGTTGTCTGTCAAATTCACCACGACACCAAGTGTCTGGTTGTCTTCCAACTTGACCACGACACCAAGTGTCCGGTTGTCCGTCAAATTCACCAAGTGTCCAGTTGTCTCCCAACTTGACCACGCCACTAAGTGTCTGGTTGTCTGTCAAATTGACCACGACACCAAGTGTCTGGTTGTCTGTCAAATTTACCACGACACCAAGTGTCTGGTTGTCTGTCAAATTGACCACGACACCAAGTGTCTGGTTGTCTCCCAACTTGACCACGACACCAAGTGTCTGGTTGTCTGTCAAATTGACCACGACACCAAGTGTCTGGTTGTCTGTCAAATTGACCACGACACCAAGTGTCTGGTTGTCTCCCAACTTGACTACGACACCAAGTGTCTGGTTGTCTTCCAACTTGACCACGACACCAAGTGTCCGGTTGTCTTCCAACTTGACAACGACACCAAGTGTCCGGTTGTCTGTCAAATTGACCACGACACCAAGTGTCTGGTTGTCTGTCAAATTTACCACGACACCAAGTGTCTGGTTGTCTGTCAAATTGACCACGACACCAAGTGTCTGGTTGTCTGTCAAATTGACCACGACACCAAGTGTCTGGTTGTCTGTCAAATTGACCACGACACCAAGTGTCTGGTTGTCTCCCAACTTGACACGACACCAAGTGTCCGGTTGTCTTCCAACTTGACAACGACACCAAGTGTCCGGTTGTCTGTCAAATTGACCACGACACCAAGTGTCCGGTTGTCTGTCAAATTGACCACGACACCAAGTGTCCGGTTGTCTGTCAAATTGACCACGACACCAAGTGTCTAGTTGTCTGTCAAATTGACCACGACATCAAGTGTTCGGTTGTCTCCCAACTTGACCACAAAACCAAGTGTCCGGTTGTCTTCCAACTTGACCACGACACCAAGTGTTCGGTTGTCTGCTACCTTGACCACGGCGCTCAGTGTCCGGCTGTCGACGAGCTGTATGATGATGATGATGATGATGATGATGATGATGATGATGATGATATTGCTGATGATGATTATGATGATGATAATCTGTATCTATGTGCACAATGTCAATATAGATTTGAGAAAAGCGAAACAAATACTTCATCATAGATTATCCAAACCATTATTCCCTCCTAGCGATTATTTACGTCAGGCCATTATTCCCACCAACCAATTATTCTCCCTAAACCACTATTCCTTGCAAACGATTATTCCCTACAAGCTACTATTCATTCCAAGCCACTATTCCACCCCCCCCCCCCCTCATCGAAACCACTGTTCCCTCCAAGCCATTATTCCTTCCAAACCATTATTCCCTCCAAGCCAATATCCCCTCAAACCCATTATTCCTTTCAAATCATTATTCCCTCCAAGCAACTATTCCCTTCAAGCCCCTATTCCCCCAAGCGACTGTTGCCTCCAAAGCCACTATTCCCTCTAAGCTATTATTCCCTCCTAGCCATGATTCCTTCCAAACCATTATTCCCTCAACGCCATTATTCCCTCCAAGCCACTATTCCCCTAAGCCAATGTTCC
Organism: Cepaea hortensis; assembly: GCA_963921405.1. Lineage (NCBI taxonomy): Eukaryota > Metazoa > Mollusca > Gastropoda > Stylommatophora > Helicidae > Cepaea > Cepaea hortensis. The sequence continues at coordinate 81,227,938 of OY992876.1, forward strand.
CTCCAAGCCATTATTCCCCCAAAGCCACTGTTCCCTCCAAGCGGCTTTTCCCTCAAAGCCACTATTCCCCCAAGCCACTGTTCCCTCCAAGCCACTATTCCTTCCAAACCATTATTCCCTCGAAGCCATTATTCCCCCAACCATTATTCCCCCAAGTCTCTGTTCCCTCCAAGCCATTATTCCCTCCAAGCCACTGTTCCATCCAAGTCATTATTCCGTCAAAGCCACTGCTCCCTCCAAGCCATTATTCCCTCCAAGCCATTATTGCCTCCACGTGACTGCGAAGCTGAAGATGACCGAGATCACCCACTTAACCAGACATGATGTTGTTTACCAACCAGCTTTCAGAGGTTGCCTGGCCGAAGGGTTTAAACTTCCTCTGGGGACTGAGGTGGGAGTTCGTTCCTCACACTGGACAGTTGGACAAAAAAGTTAACTTCTCGTCCCTTATCCGGGGTCGTAAATTACAAGAACCTCAGAAATAGGAGTGGGTTTGCCTGATGGCGATGGTCACTGGTAATAGGGAAAGCTAACCCATCAGCAAAGTGCATTCCCTAATAGGAGCAACTACTATTACTGAGAGCAGGTGAGTGGACTACGCTTGAGTTCGAGGCAATAGAACGTTAAACAATATTAAAAACTTAAGAACAACAAAAGTAGGTTTTTTTCAATTTTCAGATCTTTTAGAACATCAGTATTTGTCTTCTTCTTGGTGCATGATATTCTAATATCAGTGCATTATTTGAGCGTTATTCTAAGGGCACTGTTTTATTTGAGCGATAGAATGCGTGGCCCGAGACGCCAGAAGTGCACGGGGAAATAACTATTGAAATTATCGTGACAGTTAAAGATGAGGTGGTGAAACGATGCAGAAGGAGGAGGAGCCGTGACGGTGTGAAGTCACGTGAACGTGGCGGGAGCTGTCACAACGAGGACACGGCCCATACATCACGAGCCATAAGTGAGCTGTGGATGTGACACATGGAGTTTGATCATTACACTGATATCATTATCGGTTGATTAAAATAGAGAACACGCAGAAAATATGGCATCAGGAAAAAAAGAGATTGAGATAGAGACAGATGGGAGACGAGAGGAAAGAGGAGAGGTGAGAGAGGGGAGAAAGGGAAGACGAGAGAAGAGAGAGCGAAGATGTGAGGAGAGAGATGAGAGACCAGAGGAGAGAGAGGAGAGACGAAAGGAGAGAGAGGGGACAGAGTGAAGAGAGAGAGGGGACAGAGAGAGAAGAGAGAGAGATCGCGGAGACCTTAGGGGAGAGAGAGAGAGAGAGAAAGAGAGAGAGAGAGAGAGAGAGAGAGAGAGAGAGAGGGAAAGACGAGAGAGGAAGAAGAGACGAGAGGATAGACAAGAGAAGAGAAAGGGAGGACATTTTTGTAGTCCTGGCGGTATGTTAGTTAGTTAGTTAGTCTTTCCTCTTGAGCCTAAGGCGGCGCATAGGGAAGAAGTCCTGTCTCTCCATGCTTGGCGGTTCGCTGCTACGTGTTGTAGATCTTGGATATTTACTTGGCCATTGAATGAGCCTTCTCTAATGATGGTTCTACGCAGGGTCTCTCTTGGTCTTCCCCGTTTTCTTTTCCCTACTGGTGACCATATGAGGGCTTGATAGGGGAGTCTTGACTTGTCCATTCTGAGTACATGGCCGATGTAGTTCCAACGGCGTCTTCTTATGAAATTGGATACTGTATCTTGCTTAGTCTCTTGTCTTATTTGCGAATTGGTTCTGAAGTCTGTCCAGTGGATGTTTAGAAGTCTTCTAAGACATTTGTTCTCAAAATGGCGGTATGTGAAGTATTAAAAACCATCCCATTGATGTAGACCTAAGGGATCTGAAGTATAAAGACATCCCATTTATGTAGACCTAAAGGTATCTGAAGTATAAAGACATCCCATTTATGTAGACCTGGCGGTATGTGAAGTATTAAAAACCATCCCATTTATGTAGACCTAAGGGATCTGAAGTATAAGGACATCCCATGTATGTAGACCTAAAGGTATCTGAAGTATAAAGACATCCCATTTATGTAGACCTGGCGGTATGTGAAGTAGTAAAAACCATTCTATTTATGTAGACCTAAGGGATCTGAAGTATAAAGACATCTCATTTATGTAGACCTGGGGGTATCTGAAGTATAAAGACATCCAAATTATGTTGACCTGAGTGCACGGGGGAAACAGTGGCAAGCCTTTCCCTCCCATAGAGAATGTGGAGAGCTGGTCAGGGCTAACGTTCCGATCATACACCTCCTGTCAGTATGTTCACTGATTAATTGCCATGGGAGGTTTAATCGTCTTAAGCGGCTTACCTTATCTGCCATGGGCTTGCATATCGCCGAAATTGTGTCATTGCGTTATAATACGGCATGTCTTTTACCATAGTAACAGCTGTGACGTCATAACTGTGACACAGCCCTACTCCCTATTTTTCACCATTCATTTGTCTTTGGTCAAAATCTACTCTTTGTTTGGCACAGAATCTGTAAATGTGAGGACGGCACATTGTTGACAGCCCTGATTGCTTGAAGGAACAGGTGACCAGTCTCGTCTTCCAGTAGCGAACGTCGAGAAGTCGCTTCGAACCCGTGTCTCAGCGCTCTCATATCACTGTCAGCCCAACGCTCTAACATCTCCGCGCCCGTTCGTATTTGCACAACCGCCATCAACTGCAGATAAAACCCAGACAGCTATGTCGCTAGGCAGGAGAACTACCCGTTTATTTTACAGCTGCTTGAAAATCTTAAAACATCTTCATAAAAGATATTCAACAACAGAGTAATTGAAAAGGAAAGATTATGACGAAAAATAAAATACAGTATAATTATTTGCCTGACATATGCAACATGTGTTTTTATTTTATCTTTTCATTTGACAATTTCCATGAAAATTATTTTTTCTAGAAACTCATTATTTCCTGTTGTAGCAAAAAATTGGTTTCATCCGTAGTTTTTGTTTCCTTAATGGAAACTGTAGACTGCAATTTGTTTTGTAAATTGTCGTGTCTTGTCTTTGTCTGCTTGCATCAAGGTAAAACCGGAATATGGAAATCTAGCGTTTGTTGTTGCTAGAGGCATGTATTTGTTGACTTTTCTAGTTGATGTGCTATATTGGGTTAATTCTAATATATGGAAGCAAATCATGAACAATTAGCAGACAAGTGAGGAATTATGTAGAAGTTGCGGAAATGTGGTTTGATAGAAGAATTATGAGTACACAGCGGACGGACTGAAAGAGTCATGAAGCTATCTTAATAGAATCGGACTCACAGGCTCATGGAACCAGAAACAAGTTTCCACTATCTTGGACATGTAATAACACATGATGGCAGAAACGAAACAGAAATCACAAAGAGAATAGGAATGGCCAACATTTTTACAACACCGTGAAATCAGAATTAACACCTAAAGAGAAACAACGCATTAAAAATGAGAATGGTCAAATCATGTGTGTGTGTATGCGCGCACACACACACACACACAAACACACACACACACACACACACACACACACACACACACGCATGACGCAGAAGCGTGGACAATGAAAACGCAATTAGAAAGTCGAATAGAGGCCGGGAGATGTGGATGTACAGAAGAATATGTCGTATTTCATTTAAACAAAAATAACCAAACACAGTCGTTTTAGAAGAACGTGGAATAAAAAGGCAGGTGATGAACGACATTTAAAAAAAAAAGACAAATGAAATATTTCGGCCACTTTAAAAGACATAACACTTTTATATAAATCATTGTAGGATCTGCAACATTTAGAGATGCAGTTTTTACACACGGTGAACAACTAGGATTAGAATTAAAATGTAAGAAGACACAGATTATGGTCGTCACTAGGAAGAACGACATACCACAATGTAATATAAATGTAAATGGGAATATTCTTAAGCAAGAGAGTCGGTACAATTATCTCGAACAATGATAACATATGATGGGAGATGCCTTGAACAGATTAGAACAAGAATGGTGAAAGTAGCCTTTTGCAAGATCGAAAACATACTGACCAATAAACATATGTCATTTTCAACGAGAAAAAGACTTTTGATGTGCTACATAGATCCTGTGCTTTTGTTTGGATGTGAAGTGTAGACAATAAGCAAACAGGCTGAAAAACATCTGATGGCTGTGGAAATGTGATTTCTGAGGAAAATACACAGAATATTATAGACAGACAGATAAACCAATGACCAAGTCCTACGAGAAAGAAATGAAAATCGTAAACTGATTAGAGAAATTAGACGTAGACATTCAACATTTTTGGTCACGTTATGAGAAGAAATAAACTGAAGAACCTGGTGACAACTGGCAATGTTTAGGGTAAAAGAACAAGAGGAAGGCAGAGAAGTAAATACTTAGATGGTTTGACCAGTGGTCGATGGTCGAGCCAAGAACACTGAGCTGATACACGACTCTGGTGATCGAGTGAGATAGGGAGACATAACAGCCCACGCTTACCGGCATGACACATCGCTTACCGGTATGGCACATGATGGTGATACAAACCATACTGGAGGGTAAAGCTGAAGACAAGCGAGCAGGGGGTAGATAACGATATATGTGGGAAGATAATATCAAGAGACGGATGAATAGAAATCTGAAAGAATGTATAGTCAGGGCGAGAGACAAACAGTGTTAGAGATCCATTGCAGCCAATCTTCATTGTGGAGACGGCACCTGACTGGTTGATTTAACTCGCAAAGAGAACTCGTTACTCCAATCAGAAGATAAGTATCCACACTCTTTGGGCATGTCACGCGAGGGGAAAACCGGAGTATGTCGTCACAACCGGAAAGTAGGAGGAGAGGAGAAGCAGGGGAGACAAAGAGAAATGATGATGGCAGTTTGACATCATGGCATGGAGGAACATCAGTATCACAAATGAATAAAAAAGTCGCTTAAAAGTCGACAGGGTCGACTTCATCGCACCGGGTTTTATCCCATATGGCTCGGTCCCTTTCCGCACCGCGGAAAGCGTCGCACAAAGCACGAACTCCGTAGCTTTTAGCGACGACCCACAGGAGTCTCCGAAACATTTAACTCGTAAACCGAAGGGTGCGTCCCGGAATCGAACCCTCACCCTTCGGAGCACGAGTCAAACGGCTTGATCACTTCGCCACAGAGACTATGAATGAAGCACAAGAGACAGAAGTCTATGGACTGACATGATCACCAACGCCACATGGCAAGAACTATAAGAAGATTGGCAGCGCACAAGACATGAGGCTGTGGACAGACATGATCACCAACGCCAAACAGTATTAACTATAAGAAGACTGTCAATAGACGATTGGCAGTACACGAGGCAGAAGGCTGACATGATCATCAACACCAGTCGGTTTGGACTATAAGAAGATTGGCAGTACACGAGACAGAAGGTTGTGGACAGACATGATCGCCAACACCACCGGCAAGGATTATAAGAAGATTGGCAGTAGACGAGACAGAAGGTTGTGGACAGACATGATCGCCAACGCCACCGGCAAGGATTATAAGAAGATTGGCAGTACACGAGACAGAAGGTTGTGGACAGACATGATCACCATCGCCACACGGGCATTGACTAGAAGAAGATTGGCACTACACGAGACAGAAGGCTATCAGAAGAAGTTGTTGCGCAGGTGTCACATCTAATTACTGTAATGAGTTGCAATGTGCATTTTGACAAAATACAAAAACAACCATGCAATTAAGTTTTGTTGGAAGATTCCAAAATTTAGATGTGTTGCATCGTGTATGTTTGAATGTCACTACAAAGTCAGAAGTGTGTCTCTAATGTTAACACCTTGACCAGTGTTTTTATGTGTAGTTTAGAGATGAGGGAGTTGTTTTTATTGACAATGCCTTTAATTGCAATCTGTCTGTCTGTTTGTCTGCCTGTCTGCCCATCGGCCCGTCCGCTCATCTGTCTGTCTACCCGTCCCGTCAGTCCGCGACTGTCTGTCTGTCTATCTGTCTATCTGTCTTCGTCTGTCTTTCTGTATGTCAGCCCGCATACCCGTCCGTCAGTCCGTTCGTCTGTCTGTCTGTCTGTCTGTCTGTCAGTCTGTCTGTCTGTCTGTCTGTCTGTCTGTCTGTCTGTCTGTCTGTCTGCCCATGTGTCATTCCGTCCTTATGTCTGTTCGCTCACCCTTTCATCCGTTCGTCTGTCTGTCTCTTTCTATTTCTCTACATGCACTTCTAACTCTCTTCCTCTCTCTAACCCACTCCAGAAGTTCTGTAATGTCCTCCTGAGCCAACACAAATATGACCTTTACGTTTTTGTTCTAACACCAACATTCTCAGCCCCATCAAACATGCTCATCCGTCCCTCCTTTGTCAAACTTGAGATGGATCTTCATAAGTGTACACATGCGCGTGACTGCTTGTTTACTTCAGCTTCCGGTTTGATCCGGAGGTTAAGAACATTATCAGCTGGAACAGTTCCGACAACATTGACTCTCAATTCTGCCTGCAGTGAACTTTTGGTCTTAATTGTGCTTGGTTGTGGAGTGCCGATTAAAGGTATTGTTCTGTGCACGTGTGTATCCGCTTGTCTTGGTTTCGAGGGATGAAGAACACAGTACTCACTCGGGAAGCAACAGACTGACAATAGAATCTTCGAGAGCAAAATAAACATATCATGGCATGCTTTCACGCACTCGTTTGCTAGCCATGTCTGTGTTCTTATTCTGGGACTTCTGTGTTATTAAAGTGTTAAAAAATGTTAGTTGCATCTACTTTACAGTCAGTCCCTGTTTGTGATTTCTTGGCAAGGTTACGTTCTGTAGTTTGCCATTTATTTCTGAACCACTAAGAAAACTAAAGCAAGGCGGTCTGTTTCCAAATTGTCCGCACCTGTGTTTCGAACGCACTATGCAGGAATACGAATTGCGTCCGTAACCACTTCGCCACAGAGCCGGAAATTAAAGTTTTGTTTGCACTGATTGCTCGGAGAATTAGCTGGTTAGACATGCTCTCCTGTAGGGAACCTTGAGGACTCGCTGTGAACCCTTGTCCCAGCGTGCTCATGTCCCTGGCATCCCAGCATTCTCATGTCGCTGTCAGCCCAAGCGGCCTAACCATTACACCTACTTGCCGGCTCGTATCTGTACATCCGACATCAACTGGAGATAAAGCCCAGACCGCAGTGTCGCTAGGCAGGAGAACTACCGGTCTGCGATCAGCGTGGCCGAATATACAAGAGTGGTCTTTCTTAAACATCCGTTGTTCTGATACCGAGGTAGCAGGTTTAACCCCTACACCGGTCGGCTGGACTAAAATGTTGACTTCTCATCCTTGACTTGGGGATGTAAATTAGAAGTACCTCAGAAGTCGAAGTGGGTTCGCTTGATGACGGACACTGGAAATAGGGAAAGCTAATCCATACTACGTGAAGTCAACTTCACTAAAATTAGTAACACGTATATATATATATATATATACACAATTTAATCTTGTTTCTTGACCTTCTCATGTCAAACCAGTATATGTATGATTTAGATAGTCATTAGTCGCAGTTCCAACTTGACTGATATACATGCGTAAGGCTGCTGCAAGAATGCCAACACTACTGTCCGCTTCTAAAATTACATTTCAAAGAAGCGGCAGTCACCAGAAAACCAGCAGTTGCACACACAATACTGCATAAAGAAAAACCAGCTGGTTCTGCAACAGCCACCCGCCACTTTTCTGAACATGTAGTTCACAATACAAACAACCACGAACAAATGTAAAAGTATTCCACATGAAATCTACATCTCACAGTGTTGCTCTGTGCACTTAACTCGGTAGCTGGCGACGAAACCATGTACTACCAGTCCAACATAAGGAAAATACGTCAGCGAACCGTAGCCAGAAGTAAAAACACTTCAGAGGCCTTAACGGCTTAATAGCCTATCCGCAATATTGGACTGGAAGTCCACCAGTATATGTATGTTTGGAGGATTCGAAACTAGTATGTTCCGTGTGTGGTGGTTTGGGTGGCTTGGCTGGAAGTTGGTCAGGATCATAGATTGGATTTTCTGCCAGTACGTGCAGGACAATGAACAGGATGACATACTTGCTTCTGTGGCTCTTTTGTAACGTAAACCGACTTTACGATAAGGTTGGTGTTGTGAAGGCTCTTTAGTGTCCTCTGACAATGTGAGAGCACGGATATTCCCTACGAAGATGGACGAATTCGGCGGGCAGTGGGCAGACGTTTCTTGATTACATTCAACACGCATTGGAACAAGTAGGCCGAATTTATTATATTGTTGTTTTGTTGCTAATTTATTGTTTTGCTTGTAATTTATTGTTTTGTTATTAATTTATTTTGTTGCAAATTTATTGTTTTATTGCAAATTAATTGGTTTGTTAATAATTTATTATTTTTGTAAGTAATTTAATGGTTTGTTGCAAATTTATTTATTTTATTGCAAATTAATGGTTTTGTTAATAATTTATTGGTTTGTTGCTAATAATTTTTTTGGCGCTCGCTTTGAACTCAAGCGTAGTCCATACACACTATTTATAGTAGTGATAGACTGAATTTTGCGTGTGGATTACCTTTCCCTATTAACAGTGTCCCTCGCCATCAGACGAGCCCACTCTAACTTTAGAGGTACTTGTAATTTACGTCCCCAAGTCGAGGACAACAGGTCAACATTTTACTCCAGCTGTCCGGTGTAAGGGTTGAACCACTTACCTCGGCATCAGAACAATGGGTGTTTATGTTGCTAATGTTACCTATCTACCCCCCCCCCCCCCTTACCCCGCCGGCCCATGAAAAAGAAATTGTTTTTTTTGACTTGTTTTAGCTTTTGCAGATGTTGTGTTTACTTTATTGTTTACGTTTTGGATGTTTCTGCTGTTATTATTACTGAAATGTATTTAAGTGTTTTTTTTTTGTTTTAGCATGAGAACGCTTGATGCAATAAATTCCATGGCATTGGTTTTAGAAAAATGATTTTTGAAAATTACATATAACTAGATTTAGCATATAGCTGTTAATAATGGACAATTAGCAACCTACTATCCCTTGAGGTCTCAGATATTTAATTTTACCAAAGGATGCTGAAAATTCTCTTCAACAATCAAAATGAGAAATGTAAAGATAACTTATCACAAACATCAGAGAGAAGCAGTTATTGTATTGGCAACACTTGATAATAGAAATATTATAACATGTTGTGACAACCCACACGACTTGTAGAAAGTGAGATAGACGTGTACTTTCTATAAGTCTCAAAATTTTTACAAGGCTTGAAAGTACTTTCTAGTATATTATAAGCGTCTACTCGGCTCTAAATGTTTTGAAAATAGGCTAAGGAGCAAAGACAACTGATCAGAGAGAGAGAGAGAGAGAGAGAGAGAGAGAGAGAGAGAGAGAGAGAGAGAGAGAGAGAGAGAGAGAGAGAGAGAGAAAGAAAGAGAGAAATAGTTTTCATTTTGGCCGCATCTGATAATAGATATACTTTAATATGTTCCGATAAGCGGGACGAGTTATGAAAAATGAGATAGAGAAAGAGAGCGAGTCTATTGGCAGTTTATTTTCAGGCACGGAAAAATTTCATCAAAACATATTCGTTCATTCAGTATGTGAATTAACATTTGTCCGTTTAGTGTGTTCATTAACATTTGTAAATTTAATGGATAAACAAATACAGCAGCAGCAACAACAACAACAACAACAACAACAACAACAACAACAACAAAAACAACAACAACAACAACAACAACAACAACAATGCACCAGTCACATGACCGGTTTGCAAAAGATATTTTGCTGTCGGCAACGAAGGCAGTTTTCGATGTGTAGATGAAGATCGTAAACTGATTAGAGACATTAGACGTAGACGTTATGAGAAGAAATGAATTGGAGAACTTGGTGACAACTGGCAAGATCGAAGGGAAGAGACCACGGGGAAGACCGACAAGCAGATACCTGGATGGCTTGGCCTCGTGGCATGGTAGAGACAGAAACACGGAGCTGATCCACGATCATGGTGAACGATTGAGATGGCAAAACATGACCGCCCACGCTTACCGGCATGGCACATGATGGATGGATGGATGGAGGTTTTGCTGGATTACTAGAAGAGCCTTCTTTGTGTATTATTCTGTCTATCCAATTGGATATGTGCTCTACCACCTCACTGCTCAACTGCCTCTCTGTTCTGTCAATATAAGTAGACTAGCACCTACGCTGAAACTGTCTGCTAACACTGAACTCACAATTTCAATCTCTCCTCCCTCTTCCTCTCCTGTTTTCCTCTCAGTCTTCCAGTCACATACTTCACCGAAAGTGTTTCCCCGAAAATAAGACCAGGTCTATTATTAATTTTAGCTTAAAAAAATTCACTAGATCTTATTTTTGGGAGATGTCTTATATTTGTTTTAGATTTTAAACAATACATTTATTTATGAACAAAATTCTATATTTATTCAAATACAGTCATGTTATCTTCTTCTGGAACATCATCATAACTCCGAATCCCGAATTCCGACCTGAATTTCTTGCGTCTCCATTTCCTGTAGAACAATTGGTCCCCGTCTGTCATGTCCAGCAATAAAGCTTTCCTGAAATGAGCTTGTGGAACTTTATGTCACACGGGTGACGTATTGAATCATGAACCACATCCGTTCATCATCAAGTGCGCAGCAGTGTCGTGTGTACTGCGACAGGCCATTCGGCAACAAGTCTCTCATTCTAGCTGACGATCTTAACTATAGTATGTCCCGAAAAGAATGCCTTCATTCACGATCAATTATTTTGAAAACTGTCTGTTGCATCGTTATGAAATTTTTCCAACCGTCTTATATTTACTCCCACCCAAGGAATATGTCTTTGATAGGTCCAAAAACAACTTAAATCATCGAAAGCGGTGACATTTATTTGATGTTTTGCTGAAAAACTAGCGATTTCTCGCTAAAAAATTTATGTTTACAGTAATGAAAGCCCCGCCAATTCAGATGACACACAAGGCGTATCCGGATTCGTATTGGAGTGGGTGCAATGAAAGAAGTAGCTTAAAATCGACAGGGTCGGTTGCATTGCACCGGGTGTTTATCCCATATGGTTCAGTTTCTTTCCGCAGCACGGAAAGCGTCGCACAAAGCGCGAACTCCGTACCTCCAGCGACGACCCTCGGGAGTCTCCTAAAAAATGCACTCGTGAAATGAAGGACGCGGCCCGGAATCGAACATACAACCTTCGGAGCCCGAGTCAGACGGCTTGACCACTTCACCACGGAGAATCCCGAGAGGGGTGCAATGTGTAATATTAGTAAAGACAGAGAATTTACAGAGTCATGGGGTAAATAATTTGTAAATTGACAGGAAAGTAGAAGGATTATATTTCTTACCTTATTTTTCATTTCCTTCTGGTTTCTTCAGCTGCTGGTTAATAATGTGTACACAAGTATAGGTGTTAGCTTTTTATATTGAGTTCGTGAAAACTTCCAAATAGCTGTTCGTTAATGTTCGTATGGAGTGACCAGAAATGATACCGCAATTTAGTCATCATGTTTCCATTTTTAAGGATCTGTTCAGCTGTCTGTGTAGTTTGTTCACACGTACACATGGGTGACAGACCCGCTTTGAGTCTTCGTGAAAGATTGTCTACTCTGCTGTTTACCGTTCAGAGACGGAACATGATTACCTGTTTTGCACTATGAAAATAGTTGTCAGTGTCTCTGTAGTGGGCTTTCTTCTTAACGACCAAGATGTTGGTCCTCTTTTCATTGCAGTTTATAGATTGATTCGTATGCACGTGTGTTGTCCCCTAATTTGACAACGTGTTTGCTCTCACGTTTCTTGTTATGCCACAATATGTCAGTTTCCACCGCAATATTACTCTTCTGTTGGTATTCAATGCGTTTAGTGTGTGTGTGTGTGTGTGTGTGTGTGTGTGTGTGTGTGTGTGTGTGTGTGTGTGTGTGTGTTTGTGTGTGTTTTTTTTTTTTCAATACAGTTGTTTGTCACCGCTGAGGGCTTGAGGAATTGAAAATTCATCACTGTGGAATACAAACTGTTGCCATTGACATTATGCTGATGCTGTAATGTTTAGGGCCTGCAATTCTTCTGAATATTTATAGCAAAATATCCCAGTTGGTGTGCACGTGGATTAAGGTCTGCGATCTGTTCAGACCTTAATCTGTGTCGGACGATTTCAGTAGGTTGATGACTGCTCTCGGTTGCATAAAATTCAATCCATCCTTTCTCCAATAATCCTCTTCCTCTTTCAACACATGGTCCTCACATTTTCCCAGTAACTTTTATCAATATTTAATAGCGCGGACTGGATTAGTATCCTGACGTTAGACAATTTGAATATAGTATTGTCAGCTGCCACCTGTCCTATAATTTTAGCCCACACAAGTTCTATAGGGTTAAAATGAGAATGGTACGACGGAAGTCTCAAGCACCCATGACGATGCTCTTCTATCAACATGTCGATTTGATATTTTTTGCCTTTTTGGCGTCTGATTTACAAGGGACAACAATTCTAGCTAGAAATACGTTTCTGGAAATGGTATGTTTTCCATTCGGAGTCATATCTTTATTGCTCTCTTTGTGCTCGATGCTGTAGGTGCCATGAGATGGATAAGAGAAACAGAGGAAGTGTAAATGAATGTCACTAAGACACAAGTTGACAAACCAACCCGACACCGGGACACGAAGTTATGTGGTCACGTGAAGCGCCCAGGTCAAAGCCGGAAAAGGGTGCGCTGGAGCAGAGCGAGCTGGGACGTGAGACAAGAAGGTTGATTCTGGGAGAGTTTTGAGTTTGAGAGCGTTTTGCGATGGTTGCAGTTATTCAAGATACAGTCAGCAGTTGAAGAGTGTTCTTGTTTAAGAAAGCTGTGAGTGAAGAAGCAGTACACTGAAGTTAACGACTGACGATGGGCCAGCAAATGTCGACCAGCTGTGGCGAGAGAACTGACCCCGTTTTGTGAACACTGTGACAAGAATGGCGAAGAGAGAGAGAGAGAGAGAGAGAGAGAGAGAGAGAGAGAGAGAGAGAGAGAGAGAGAGAGACACGCCGCGACACGTTGGTCACTGGTGTAATGTGAGTAACTAGAAACTATTATTAACGGTTAGCAGTCAATTGTAGTCTAAAGTGTGCAACAACAGTAAGGAACAAATGACGATTAGTTATATCATGTATTCTCTATTGTTAGACAATGGGTGTGTTGATCATACCCAGAACGCTGAAAGGCAAGATGCTGGTGGGGTATGATGGCAACCACGGTGATAACTGTGCTGCAATAAAGTGATCGTGTGCTCTGAGGACGCGTTTCGAACTTGTGTTGTGTGCACGAAAGATTCGTAAAGAGTGTAAGCGAGCCTGTGAAGATATTGTTCTTAATCTTCTAACCCCTAGACCTAAACCAAGATGTCGGAAATGATGAGTGATTCCGGCTCTTGGCAGTAGGTATTTTGTCTTCTTGGGCAACAACATTGATATCATGCATTGTCCATAATTGGGCACGACGGTCTATCTAGGGATGGAAGCACCGTATTCTCGAGCCAATCTCTAAATACATTACCATTCATCTGATTATGATAATCCCTATTGTCTGTATGCTTTGATACGAACACGAGCCCAGCATTCTGTTGTAAGCCATTATGCGTATTACCAGCATGGGCCATGGTCAAAAGTTGTGCTATGAAAACAGATTTACCTTGTCCTATACTACTGGGCACATATCGCTTTATCTGTCCATCCACTGATTGCCATTCCTTATCACTTGTGTGGTGCGCATTGATCCACATTTCATCTAAACACACTATGCCATAATTTTCTTTGCGCATTTCCCTTATTTCACGTAGGTATCTGCTTCTCATCGCTCCTAAATTCTGTTGCTCGCAAAGATTATTTCTACCGTCCTTGTACTTTCAAATAGTGAAGATAACGTCCTTATAATTTTCCACAAAGTTGTTTTGGATCGCTCTATGCTATTATTCTTTCTGAACCAAACCCTAAGTTTTCTTACAGTCACTGTTTCTTTGGCATCCAGCATTTTTATAATGCTGGATAATCCTGGATATAAAATCCAAAATTTTTATAATTTTAGGAAGCTCCGTGGCGAAGTGGTCAAGCCTTTTGTCTCGGGCTCCAAAGGTCGTGGGTTCGATTCCGGGCCGCATCCTTCGGTTCACGAGTTAAATTTTTCGGAGACTTCTGTGGGTCGTCGCTAGAGCTGCGGAGTTCGTGCTTTGTGCGATGCTTTCCGCGCTGCGGAAAGAGACCGGGCCATATGGGATAGAACCTGGTGCAATGAAATCGACCCTGTCGTATATAAAGCGACTTTTTAAAGCATTTTTATAATAGCTCGCCTTATGATATCTTTGTCAAAGCTGTCGACGAAATGACCGTTTACTCAAACCCAATGCATGCATTATTCTTTTTTCGGAATTTGTAATAGTATAAAACAGTTTCCTGCGATCAGCTCCTTGACTAAAAACATGTGTACAACTTCATAGTGATTCTTTGAAGTGTATAATTTCACATTCAATCCCATTGAAAAATATTCACACATTTCAATGTTAGCGATAAGTGGTAAGATTTAAAAAAAAAAAAAAAATAAAAATAAAAAAAACAAAAACAACAACAACATATCAATCAGGTTTCATGAAATAACTCACATTTTGAGACACCTCTGAATGAGCAGTCCCAGTTTAAACAACGTGGGTAGTTGGCATAAGGCTAATCCCGTGAAAAAACCAACAATATTCAACACTGAGCGCTGATTGTCTGGCTACGCTGTAATGCATTTAAAATTATGAATTTCATCTCAGACCCGTAAATTATATACCGCATATAAACAAACTTTGAAATCTGCTGCAAAATCTCCAGAACAAAAATTTTTTGTTGGGTGGACATAATGATAAGGTTATATACTAAATCTCATAATTTTCCCTCAGTTGGTTACTGAGATATGGATGTTTATATTGGGGCAAAATAAAAAAGGTATCCTGAAAAATCATGCTAGGGCTTATTATAGTGGTAGATCTTATTTTCGGGGAACCACGGTACCACCTCCGACATTGCAAGAACACCCAGTACAGGCTAGTCCACTATGATGTAGACGTCTCCAATCTATCGCTGTTTGCAATTTGTGGTTGAGTAACGTCTGTGGGAACCATAAGCCTCCTAATTGATTATCCGCTATCCAAAACACAACAGTAATGTAGACAAACATGAGGAACACGTCGATATATTAAAATTTATGGTTAAGAGTTTTGGAGAATCGAATTTATTGCACCTGATGTTATCACATATGGCTAGATCTCATTCCGCAGGGTGGCCTGCAGAAAGCGTCGCAGAAAGCACGAACTCCGCAGCTCCAGAGACGAATCGCTGGGTTCTCCGAGAAAACTGCATTCGTGAACCAAAATAACAGTGTCAAGAAACAAACTCAAGACCTTGCAAGCGCGAGGCAAGCGGCTTAACCACGGCCAGGCAGACTCTCAGATATTAAGACAAGAATACAAAAGGCAAGACGAGCTTTCATTGTGCTAGGAAATGTGTGGAGGTAAAAGCACCAAACTTGGAATTTTGAACTCCAATGTTAAATCGGTAGTGTGCAAACGTGTGCATACGACAGAATAGATCGCAGAGTGTGCTGACATAGAGCCGAAAGCTCTGACACAGATTCCAGACCATTGACACTCTGAGTCCAGAGCACTGGAATTGAGCCCAGAGCACTTACATAGTCAGGAACACTGACAAATAGTATCGAAAATGAAGTATGCTACCGGTCAATATGTGAGAACCGCCGCAAATGTATCTCATTGCTTTAAATTCAACGCTTGTTCATTTGATATTCACCCGGTTTCTTGTAGGGTAATGAGATTATGTGTCTGGTTACTGTAGCCGTCTACACGTTCTGTGTTATCTAAAAACAATGGTATGGGTGATGGTCGTTCAGAAAACAATGGCAAACTACTGAACGTGTACTTGCCCAGGAATCAAGAAGAGCCAAAAATGCTGGGGTTGACTGTTACGTCCTGAAAAGTATATGCAACTATTTTTTTTTGTTAAACATTATCTAAAAGTCTCTGAAGTACGACAGACTGACTGATGTTCACGACGTCTGGTCCTTGAAACTGGCTTTCATGTGTTAGAGTGTGGCTTGGGAAACGACCTGCCTCCTGACACATTGGCATATATCTTCACAGAAAATGTGTTGCAGGTCTGTCCTACCTCTCTCCAACCTCAGACACGGGTCTCTTGTACAAGACCAGCACTGGAAGTTTATATATGCAGATAGTCATGGCGATGTTTGGGACCTCAGCCAGGCTGGCTATTCGGGTTGTGGACGTGTGCCCTCACGGTGTAATTCTTGCAGTTCTTGACCAGCAAGACACCTGGATATGTACTTGCAAGATGAGGGGCATAAATGGGTGTTCTGCATCTTCATCGTACACTTTCAGATGTCAATATGAACACATTCAAAGAAAGCACCACAGAGATTGTCTTTTAATATTGAGGGTGTAGGCCAGCATGATTTTCTCTGTTGCCCAGATGTTGGACACTCCTACAATAAATGTTTAGCTGTCAGTTTACCATGTTGTAGGCCAACATGATGTACTCTGTTGCCCAGATGCTGGACATTCCTACAACAAATGTTTGCAGCTAGCTGTGTCTACAGGATGAGATAGTCAATTTCACGCCAACCCTCATTGGTCGTCTCTTATGGCACAATTGGCATGTTACAGTATTGCTTTTTTCGCTTGCCTGGTAACACACGGACGGGCACCCACTGCGCTGATCGTCAAATGTGTTTCAGAGGTCATAGTTCACCTGGGCATAGACATACCACTCCTACCTAGATACTAAACATCTCTCATATACAAGATCTGTGTATTATGAGATAGTTTATCCAGTTCTCTTCCTCTCCACCATTGCCCTGATGTAATTTAGACAACATCACAGCCCACCCTGAGATAAAAGCCCGTCCTGTAAATAAGATGCTTACGCTGCATCCGGGTTTAAAATAACCCGCGCGCTAGAACGTTTAAACAATGGAGTTTCAGAACCCGCCCTGGATGTCATTCGACCTGTCACGCTTGTGGATTTACTTACATGATTCCTTAACAATCCGGCCCGAGTGGACTTTCCCCAGGGATGAAAAGCCAAATGAAGCCTGGTCGCTTGAATGTCCGTAATCGCCGTCTTGTTTGATGGCATTGCCCCAAGCTGATTTCTTCTAAAGCAGGAACATCAATGGGCGATCGATAGCATTTCTGTCAAACAACGCGGAGTAGATTGTCAAAACTGCCTGATGTTGGCATTGTGCGATAGGGTAAGCAGACTGTGTGGATATTCTTTGGAATAAACCTTTTAAGATTCGTTGTCTTTGCTCTGAGGGTAGGGTCTCAAAGACCGGGTGTTCGTGTTTTTATCTAGGAGTACATAAAGGGAATGGTTGGGTTTTGACTATAGAACTTATTGCTTTAGACTAATTTAGGGAGAATGGGAGAGAGAAAGAGTGGGTGTGTGAATGACACACAGAGAGAGAGAGAGAGAGAGAGAGAGAGAGAGAGAGAGAGAGAGAGAGAGAGAGAGAGACCACGTGTGTCCGAGAGAGAAATAATAATCTATGTTTGAGTTAGAGATATTGTGTGTCTGTCTGAGAAAGATAGTGTGTGTGAGAGAGAGAGAGGGTGTGTCTAAGATTCAGAAAGTGGGAGAGAGTTTGTAGGTGAGATAGAGAATGAGTGAGTAAGAAACAGAGATAGCTAGAGAGAGAGAGAGAGAGTGTGTATGTGAGTGAATGAGTAAGTGACATAGAAATATAGAGAGAGTGAGTGAACGAACGAACGAACGAACAGACTTTATTTTCAAAGGGTAACAAATTGGGCACGCAGGCCCGTCTTACATTCGGCCCTTTCCACTCACTCAGCTTTCTTTCATCAACAGTGCATAGGAAAAAACATTGTTACATGAATTTTGTAAACACAAACAATGCATATTACTATGTTATGAGACACATCCACCACCCACCCACACATCCCCCATTCACTCCAACTCCCCCACCCAACCACACACATAACCCACACACACATACATTCCCCACCCATCCACCACATCCCTACACCTACACATCTCCCCACCCACACACACCTCTCACCCACCACACATCCCATCCACCCACACCCCAAGCACACATACATTCAATAACCCACACATCCCCCACCTACACACATCTCCCCACCCACTCACATATCCTCTACCCGTCCCATTACCCACCAACAATCACTCACCCACATATCCTCCTCCACCCACACACCTCCACCCACCCAGCCAAACACACATTCCTCAGCCACACACACATCTCCCCGTCAACTCACATATTCCGCACCTACCCACACACAAATTCCGCACCACCCATATAATCTCCCATCTCCCCCAGCCCACTCACAGATCCCGAGCCCACACCTACAAACATCCCCCACCATCTCCTAACCTGCACACACTCACCCACCCACATATCCTTTACCCACCAACACATCCTCTACCCACCCATCCCCCAACCAAACATCCCTTAACCACACACCCTTACTCATATACAATCACCCACCCACACATCCTCTACCCAACCACACATCCTCCATCCACCCATCCCCCAGCCACACATCCTTTAACCACACACCCCTACCCATATACACACACATCCCCACCCACGCACAATCTCCCCACCCATACACACATCCCTCCCACACATCCCCACCCACCAACACATCCCCCATTCACAAACACACACCTCCTATCCACGCACACACAACACACACACATCCCCAACTCATACACTCATCCCCAGACACACGTACTTATCCCTCAACCACTAACACCCACACATCCCTTACCCACTCATCAACACATACATCTCCTATCTACCCACCCACACTCACACACCCCAACCACCCATCTAAGCACACATCCCCACCCTCACACACATCCTTCACCCACCCGAAAACCCAACCACACCTTCCCCCACCCACACACACATCATTTATCCACAACCAGCTCCCCTCCCACACAACACCACACCCACACACATCCCTCACCCACACACACATCTCCCCAAACATCTCCTACCCATCCACACATCCCCCAACTACAATCACACTCACTACCCACACATACATCCTCCATCCAGCCACACACTCCCACCCAGCCAGACATATCCCCCACCCACACACACATCTCCAAATCCATCACCCACACCCATCATGCACCCCTCCCCAACCCACATACATCCCCCACATATATATCACCCACACACACTCCCCACCCATGCACCCAAACATCCCACACCCATACACATCCCTCACCCACACCCCCAAACCCACAACCACCCCCACCTGCACACATCTCCCACCCACCACATATCCCCACACCCACATCTCCCCACCCATACATATACCCCCACCCATCCCATAACCCATCATCAATCATCCACCAACATATCCACCTCCACCCACTCACCCACAACCACCTAGCCAAACACACATCCCCACCCACACACACATCTCCCCGCCAACCCATACATCCCGCACGTACCCACACACAAATCCCCCCACCCTAGTGAGTAGTTGTGAGTGAATGAATGAATGATATACCGCATGAAATAGATAGAGAGAAAATTAGAGAGAGAGAGAGAGAGAGAGAGAGAGAGAGAGAGAGAGAGAGAGAGAGAGAGAAGGGGGAGAGAGAGGGGGAGAGAGAAGGAGTACTAAAGATAAAAACAAGCCGAAGTGTGTTTGGAACAATCCAGTATAGCATAATTCATTCATTTCTTCATTCAGTAGCATTTCCTTTGCAGACCATCGCTCCCATAACAACCCTCCGGAAAACTTCTAGGTCATATGCGTCCGATACACCCATCTGGAGATCATCCGCCACATCCTGCACCCATCTTCTCTTTGGCCGTCCTTTCTTCATGGGCATATACCCCTCCAATATTGTTCTCTTCAAACTTTCATGACGTTTCAAGTGACCAAATTGTTTCAATTTTCCTTGTTTTATCATCGTTAGTCGCCAGCCTTCTTCAATATTCAGATCTTGTCGTATGGATGCATTTGTTCTTTTCTGTATCCAAGGTAATCTTAAAACACCTCTACAACATTTATATCAAAGGTATTGATGCGCTGTTCAGCTTGTTTAGTAAGTGTCCAGGTCTCACAGGCGTATGTTGCAATAGGAAAGATGCATGCTCTTAAAAATTTAATTTTTGTAGATTGATCTGTCCCCTCCACAATTTATTCAGCTGTTTTAGTTTCTGAAGAGCAATAGATAT